>CAJHQQ010000207.1:0-293034 GCA_905132885.1 Moricandia moricandioides | reverse complement strand
CCGATAGATTTCTTACGTCGATTCCGTCGTAACCGATTTTGACCCCAAAATCCTCCAACTAAATCTACACAACTTCGCTTTTCTTGGGGCTTGATATACATTGGATCGAATTCCTCTTTCAAGTCTGAAAGGTAAACATTTGTGTGTTTCTGGTTCCACTCTTTCCTATCTTTGGCATCTAAAAAAACAAGAGTGACATGACTTCTAGAGTAGCTAAGTGGTAAGAAAATCTCCTACGACCCCATTATTTTCCTACACTTTTCAGAAAAAGAAAAAAAAATAAAAAGAAAAGAAAAAGATTCAGAGAAGAGAGAAAGAGAGAGGAAATGAACCAGAGAAGACTGTATGTGTTTTCAGACACATGTCAGGGTAAGAGTCCATGTGTCATTTGATCGATGCTTCCACGATAAGACCTACACATTTATCTCCGAAATGAGGCCAGCATACGGGTATGTCAGATGGTATCTGGTTAGTTGTGGGCTATATTCTCAGATTTCTAAGCTAAGGCTAAGCACATGGAAGTGCCGTATAAAGTTGGTACTGATTTGATGTGGCTTGCAATACTGTAGAGGTGATGGTGTGGTTCTAAAAAATGTGAGTACCTTCGTTTTCAAATCTCTTCTACATGTTCATTCTATGTTTTGCTTGACGGGAAGCAAATGAGAAGTATGGGGGAGTTGATATACCATGATTTTTACCACTATTAAGCCATGGCATAAATCCTTTATAGAGTCTTTATATTATCTTTTGAGTCTCTTTTTAGCTCTTGGTACGTTTTGGAGCATTGTGAAGATCATGTGGAGATCAAAGATGAGGAAACCCGTAACTGTGCAAGGAAACATAATTCAAATTCAATATTTGGAGAGAGTGTTTATCGATAACCTCTTTGGTTTCAGTTGACACCGATGCAATTTCACGAGGCCGACTTGATTTTCCATAATTGTAGCTTTGGGGTAGAAGTTTATACTATTTGCAAGAAGGCCCATGGACGAGTTTTGACCTATATTATCTATTTTAAAGCCAATTTTTAGGCTAAGCTTTTCACCATTAAAAATGTTTTGGAGACATGATGACAACACTCCTTTAGAGATTGATTAAAAATCCAGTATTTCTAACTCTTATATTATTAATGCAATTCATTCAGTTAATTTCTATGTCTTGCGTGATCATGTCTGAGTAGTTTACTTGTTAGGTTTAGGGATTTCTAGGGTTTCGATGAACATATAAAATATATAATTGCTAGGGTAATCATATTGAGTCCTTCATGGAATCGTTTTTATTGATTATTTTTAAAGTAATTAACTAGGAACCTGATTAGAGGATTAGAACCTGATCAGAGGATTAGTTGAGAAACAAGAGACTGGGATCAATGCCTGAACTAAATCAAGCTGAGCTAAGTTAATATCCTCAACGAGAGTTGGCCTAGTAACTTAGTTAACTTATCGAATTGGAACATTAATGCTTGTCTAGAAAAATAAATCCAAAATGAGAGTTGGCGTTTGATAGTTTAGGCATCTGATAGTAATCGCATGCGAGAGGTGGATAACTTACTTATGAATTCGAGTTCTAGGATAGATATTAATAAATCCCATGACATCTACATATTTGAGTTCTGATAACCTATTTGGATTCCCAACATCTAGCTTGTTTCATATCTTCTAACAAACCGATTTAATTACTTTATTTATTACTTTATTGTATTTGACCTAGCTTAATCTATAAACCAATAGTGTGATCAATGCTCCATGTGGGGATTACAACAAAGAAGTAGAGGAGAAGATACTTGATGTTGAAAACAACTTGAAGGAGTATAAAATGGAGAGGAGAACAAGAGACAAAATATATTGACACCCACATACACATTTACACATATCAACCTCAAGCTCTCAGCCCTTAAACACTTCAACCTCGTTTTACATCTTGTTCTTCACTAGTCTTAGTCTAATTCATACTTGCAAACACTGTGTAAACATTCAAATATATAGTATATTGATGTACCTTTTATTATGCACTCTCAAATTAACCCTATGAGCTACTTTTTTACTTTCTCAAATAAGAGGTTCAATGTGGTACTTAGGGATCAAATCCACAGAAACTCTAAGATTACTCAATAAAATTATTTTTTTCGAATTAAAGCTAGATGAAAGTATTAATTTATGAATAGTGATTTAAGAATTGGTTTAGTTTGTAGAGATTATTGGGAAGGATTAGACTTAGGAGAACTCTCAGGTAGACTTAGTAATGCGGACTAACAAAATGTTAAGGATTTTAGTGAAGCGCAGTTCTGAACTCAAAATCTAAGGTTTAGGTAAGTCACTCTCGTGATTCTTAACGGAGTGTCGATCGAAGCTACTTCTAAACAGATACGATTCTTATGTTTAATATGTTCTCTAAACTTTTAATTTAACTCTCGTTTTCTATTAGGGCTTTAGACTGTTTAAGACATATTCAGGGTATAGCCAATCTCTCACTTGTGCTACAACATCCTATAATTTAACGTTGAGGTGATCACATTCAACTTAGCATTAAGATCTAGTTAAACAAATAACTAATTAGAATAACAATAATAATTTTATACATCAGCAAGCCATTAACTACCCTTGAAGAAACCTAAATCTAACAATGGACTACTCAGACATGATTGTAATAAACATAATGAATAGCTGAATGAATTTCACAGTTTGAGGTCAATCAGGATCCTACAACCAAAGTTATGCCCGTTTTACTGGAGAGTGGTCTGTCTGCCTCGCGAGAGGAAGCTGCCGAGAGATGAATGAGTGCCGATCGACGACGCAGCCTTATTTTTGATCGACGGTGATTTCAGAAGACATGCCCGACTTGTTTGAAGACCGAATAAAGCCTAGAAGCCACCACAACAGATTTCCCATAGACGACCTAAAACCCTATTTAAATGTTTTCTAAGCCATTGTTGACGGCTATGCTAAGCAAGCTTTCTTTTATTCATTGTTCTAGGGTTAGGAGAGAAGGGAGGAACTCCTTCAGAGTCCTCCTGGAACTCCTTTTGTTTTATATTATATCTATTCTATTCATTTATGATTTCTGTGACAAAAAACATGTCTCAGTAGATCTCTTGTTAGGTTTAGGGTTTATTAATGGTATTGATGGATTAGCCAAACAATATAATTTCTAGGCTGATTATTAGATCTATTAATAGAACAGGGTTATTTCTTGTGTTCTAGAGTAACTAACTAGAACGCTGATCATAGGATAGTTAGCGCAAGCGAGAGCATGGTCTACTAGCAGAATTAACCATGTTGAGCTAGGTTGCTAGAAACAAACGAGAGTTGATTTAGTTAATTTAGTGAACTTATCAAATTATGTCATGAAGCTTTACTCAAGAGACCATCGATCGACGCAGGATCATTGCCATCGATCGACGGTCATTCTGTGTCAACAAGCGAGAGATGAGACATCACACTTAGTCAATAGATTAGAATCGCAGTGAGAGCTGATCATCTTTTACATTAGATATCGAGTTCAATGATTAATACCCTTAGCTTCTATCCTCTATAATCCACTTGCTTGAAACCCTAGATGTAGATATTTATTATTATTGTTTACTTACCAATCAATCAATTATCCGTTATAGTTTATTTACTGCTTATTAATCAATTTGCCTAGCTTAATCGCGACTGTATTGAGTTTATTGTGTGCCCACACTCCCTGTGGATTCGATCCCTAAATACTACAATTTGACCTCTCTTGGAAGAGTAGTTTGTAGGGTTAATTTGATAAAGTTTGCATTAAAATACATAAAAACTCTCCTCTCAGACATTCTGAACTCAAACTCAAAGGTTTAGGTAAGTCACTCTCGTGATTCTTAACGAATGTCGATAAATGCCATGATGCGATGTCGATCGGTAGCACTTCTAAACAAATATGATTCTTATGTTTGATATGTTCTTTAATCTCCTAATTCAACTCTCGTTTGTTAGGGTTTTTGATTGCTTAAGACATGTTTCAGGGTATAGCGAAGCTCTTGCTTGTGCTACAACATCCTATAATCTAAGGTTTAGGTTCAACTTAGGATTGAGATCTACTTAAAAACAGAACTAATAAGAATAACCCTAACAATTTCATATCATCAAACAAACTACCCTAGAAGAACCCAAAACCTAACAAAAGACTACTCAGACATGATTGTAATAAACATTATGAATAGCTGAATGAATTGCATATAATTAGCAATAAGAAACAAGGGGGTTCAAGATCTTAGTCTGAGAATGGAATATATATATATATCTCTCTCTCTCCAGTGATAGCCGTCAAAGTTTCAAGTATCAAAAGGGTTGTGAAAACAAGCTTCCCATGCAAAACATCTAAGAAACCTAAAAAAGTGTAAAATGCGGCCAGGGACTTATCTTGCAAATAATGGAACTTCGGGGTAAAATTTTGATTTCTTCAAATCTTCTATTAACTCTCGGAAGTGTTGACCGTTGATCGACACTCGGGGTGAGAGGTCAATCGATGGTTTCTGCTTATTCTTGTTCTGCCTTCAAGTTTTCGACTGAGCATTCTTTAATGCTTTAGAATGATATAAAAGCTCCAATTGCTTTCATTGAGTACCTGAAACTGTACAAACTTTAAAATAATACCAATTTCATAGAAAATACTTTAAAACCATATATATATATATGTATATATCATGGGTGAAACCAAGTAAAAACCATGACTACCAGGTGGTATCGATCGATGCTTATTCTAAACAGTAATGGTTTTGCGGTTTGATGGGTTCTCTAAACTTCCAATTCAACTCTCATTTGTTACCGGTTATTTAGATTGTTTAAGATAGATTCCAGGTTATAACCAAACTCTCGCTTGCGCTATAGGACCCTAATTTCTAAGATTGAGGTGAAAAAGTTCAAGTTAGCATTAAGAGTACCTAAAACAAAGAGCCAAGAAGATTACCCTAACAATTCTACAAATCAGCAATACATTATTACCATTGAATAAATCTAAATCTAGCAGTGAACTACTCAGACATAGAAATAAAGAACTTGAATAAATTTTGAATAAATTGCATAGAATAAACTGAGTAAAAAGAGAAGGAGTTCAAGATCTTCTCTGTAACGATGATCAAATCTTTGTCTCCAATAGATGTACCAGGGTGTTCCAACTCTCAATTCTAAAACTCTTGTGAAACCTAGAAGATAACTCTTTCTTAGGTCTTCTAGGCTCTTCTCAAAACTAAGATAGAAAACCCTAATAAATAGTCTAAATTGTGGCCAAGTACTTGTCTTGCAAATGATGGAACTTCAGGGTAAAAATTGTAATTTCTCAAGCCTTAACCAATCTCGTTGTCGACTTGGCTGTCGATAGACGCATAGTGTGTGACGTCGATCGATGGTTCACTCACAAAACTGGATCTGACTCCGAGTTTCTGGCTGAGCATCCTAAATGTTCCAAAATAGCCGTAAAGATCCAATTGCTTCTAATGAGTACCTAGACCTGTAAATACTGTAAAACAATACCAAATGCATATAAAAGACTCTAAAAAGACTCTATATATCATAGGGAAAATAGGTAAGATCCATGGCATATCAACTCCCTTAGACTTAACCTTTTTCTTTTCCTCAAGCAAACAAAGCCTATGAAAGAGGTTTTAAAAAGCGGAGACTCATATAATGCCTAAGTATAACTGTAACCCTACTTTGTTGCAACCGCATCCTATTAATTTAATCACAGAGGAACTTTATATACCTATCCTAGTATAGCAACCAAATCCCTTCTACAAACAACTTAGCGAATACTAGTCTGACTCACCTCTCTACTGATTTCATTTCTTTGCATAAAATAAAAGTGTAGGTTTAACCCTGGGAATATCGATCAAAGGACACATGAATTCTTACCTCTGCAATTCTTGACAACTAGGCACACAATCTTCTCTAATCTCTTTCTTCCCTTTTCTCTCTCTTCTCTGAATCTTTTTGGATTTCAAACTTAATGGACAATGATGTTGATACAGTCCCTCTTGCCATCTCATTTTTGATTATTATTATTATTATTATTATTATTATTATTATTATTATTATTATTATTATTATTATTATTATTTAGAACAAATTTGTAGGCGAATAGTGGGGTCATCAGTAATGTACCTATCCCTCACTTTCAACAATGTGTGATTGTTCATTCGAATTAGAATAATAGGGTCATCGGTAATGTACCTACCCCTCTGCATCTCGGCAATTCATCTCAATATTTTAAGACTTTAAATAAATGATGAAGAGAGGAGAGAGAGAGAGAGAGAGTTGGGAACCAGAGGTAAAATGACTTTTACCTACATACTTGCAAAAGGAATCCGATCTAGGGAAATAATGTCAGCATTAGTGTTGGAAATCAGTTTTGGTTCCTTCAAACTTTCTGAGCAAGTGTGTTATAGTGGAAAGATGATCCACTTTGGTATCTCAAGTAATTTCTGCCAAACAGCCTTCTAAGAGTGGTGCTAAAGTGTGGTTAGTCAATAATAAATCTTGATCGTAGTCCCCTTCTTGACTTAATAAAAACTTTTTTAAAAACCTATATAAAAAATTATATAATAATAGAAATACAATTCAAAAACAAATAAATAGCATTAGCGAACCTCCCCCAGACTTAAATTACACTATCCCTAGTGTAATCTGTCATGGATTGGTTTAGGAGAAATTAAATCGTAAGGAAACAGTATTTGAGAAAGTCGAATGTACCAACTCTCGAAGGAGTATCGATCGATGGTGATATGTGAGTGTCGACCGATGGTAAACCATCATCGTCGATCGATGGTAAACAGATGGTGTCGATTGATGGTGAATTCGAACTATCTACTGTACCTTTCTTGCTAATGCGCCATCGATCGATGGCAGAACCTTGTTGTCGATCGATGCTAGGCTAAGAGACAAAAATCGTGTGTGCCTACTCTCCAATATGATCATGTCTCTTTGGGTTAGCTCTGTTAGACACTCAAGCACTTGTCAAAGCATTGAAACATCAATAAATATATGAGTCTAAATCCAAATGCAAAAATAAAATAAAATAGGTACGAGTGTAAGTCTGAAAATAAAATAAGAAACGATGGACTATCAGAGGGACTGCTCCTCGTCTGAGGTATCCATGTCGGGCTGCTGAGGCTGTGGTGCTGCTCTCAGTGGCGATCTAGCTCTGGTTCTGGGATGGCTGAAACACTGGCACCGAGACATCTTCTCCACTCTGGCCCATATCACTCGAAGTGCATCCACTACGACTCACTGGAAAACACCATGGTCGTGAATGGGGATCTCTGGGATCTGAGGGAAAGCTGGGAGAGATGAAGGTGGCTGTGCGGGCTCCTTTGCTGCTGCTGCTACCGGATGGGCTGGTCTGAGGCCTCCTCTGCAGCGTACTCTGAGAGGTTTTGTGTGGAGATGCTGCTCAGCTAGTCGGAAGGCGAGGCGCTCGGGATCATCAGCAAAGTCTGTCACCTCACACGCTGGAAGCTCTATCATCTGAGGCCCCTCGTCATCCACAAAGCACCAATAGCATCCCTCGTTCAGCCACTGGGTCCTCATCAAGTGACCCTCGTCCATGTACCGCAGATCCCTCTCCACTGAGGCTCCCTCGAAGCTGATGCCAAGAAAGCTGAATAGAGGTGTCAAGAGGCTCCCGATCGTGTCCTTCTTCAAGCCAGAGCCCTCAAAGGGTTTGTCCTTTAGGGTTGCCACGTGCTAAGAAAATATAGCCCCCCAAGTTCACCCGCTTATCGCTCATTGGTGGGGGGGGGGAACCTCGTCGTCGAGCTCAACCAATTCCCTAACGAAATAGTATAGCAGTGTCAGCTCCTGAACCCTAACCTTTTTGGGTTCCATCTTGCACAACAAAGTGTTTACAAGGACCTTCAGGAAGTAGCGCATGGTGTGTTGACGGAATTCCATCTGAGTAGCCGAGCCGGAGTCAAAGTGGCCTGTCGCGATGGGCCCTAGAAGGTAAGCTGACCAGGGAAAGGAGCGACTGTAGAGGCGCGAGTACAAATGTCAAACCCATAGATCTCACATAGCTGCAGGATGGGGATCCAGTATTTGATGCTTCTGATGAGAAAATTCAGGGTAGCCTCATTCTCCACCTTTGCCTGAGGGCCTTGTAGAGCACCCTGAGCCGTAGCTATGCATTGTCGAACCAGGGTCGAGATAGAGAGGATATGGCTTAGTAGCCATGGTGCCAGTCCTAGCTCATGCACCATCTATCTAAAGTCTGCGTAGAGCCCCAATTTCTTCAAAGTGCGCCCTGTCGACAAACTTGGGTGGCTCGATGGAAACGCTTTGCCAAGCGTTGTAGTAGAGGCTGTCAAAATCATCCCACTCCTCACGCACGAGACGATGGGTGCATTCCCTCGATACTACAGCCTTTTCAGGGTTGGGGTATTCCTTGAATGTCACAAGTAAGTCCTCCTCCACCTTTGGCCAAGGGTCTCGGCATGGAGGACCCCGTGGTGGAGCACTGGAGTTACCGTTCTCGTATCGTCATTCTGTTCGCGTCTTGTCCATCTGCTTGTAAAAGTAAACCAAGAATCAGAATCGATGTCGAGAACAAAAAGAACAAACATCGATCGATGGTACCACATGGGCATCGATCGATAACACCTTATGGCCATCGATCGACGAAGCCTCATGGGCATCGATAGATGGTTCATTGAGGACCATGGATTACGAAAATGAAGGGAACAAACTCAAATCGTTCAAATCATATGTAAAGATGATAGATAGTTCCTCATCTAGTCCATTACCCTAAACATCCTAAATTACGACATAAACCAGAAAAACATTCGATTTTTCTTCAACCCCTAAAAAGTTCCCTAAACTAAGAGATTTAGAGAACATACCTTGGTGATTGAGTGATTTAGTGAAACTAGACAGGTAGAAAGGGTAAAAATTGAGTGATATAGGCTCAAAAATGAAAAAAATCGGCCAAAATTTGAGAGAGAAATCGAGTGTTTACTTGTGTGTGGTATTTGGCGGTTTGGAGAAAAGTGACTAATGAATTGGGGTCGTGTCGAGTTAACTTACTTGACCCATCGATCGACAGTCCTATATGGGCTTTGATCGATGGTCTGTTCGGTGACTCCACATTTACTTAAGAAATTCATAAATGCATAAATAATTGTTGTATATTTGTTGTTAATTAATTATTGTTATATATATATATTTATATTAAATTAGTGGGTTGACTTCCACTCAGCTGCTTGTTTAAAGGCGTTAACTTGACGAAAAGTGGCTTATCATTCGGGGTCAGCATCTCTAGACGCATTGTCTGAGTATGCAGAATTTCAGCTTTAGTCCAATAATGTTTCACTCGCTGCCATTCACTATGAAATCCTCCTCCTTAGGATTAAATAGGACAATTGTTCCCGTAAGGCGTAACTTCTTTAATGTGAAGGGTCCGGACCAACGAGAAACGTAATTTTCCGAGGAAATAGAGTCAACCAAGAGTTATACAGGAGTACTTGATCGTTCGGTTCGAAATGCCATGAAATAATTTGTCTTGTCGTGATAAGCTTTCGTTCTCTCCTTGTACAATTTCGAGTTCCCGGTAAGCGCGATACCTGATTTCGTCTAGCTCATTTAGTTGAATTAATCTCTTTTCTGCTGCGGGTTTAGCATCAAATTTATCCTTTTTTATGGCCCATTCTGCTTATGGCGCTAGTTCTACTGGGAGATGTCATGCTTTTCATAGATTAGGTGAAATGAGGTGTTCCTAATGGTGTTTCAAAACGCTGTTCGGTATGCCCAATAGTGCATCACTCTTAACTTCAAAGACCAATCTTTTTAGCAGTTTGATCTTACCGGTCTTTTCTAGGATTTCTTTGATCATGACGAATTGGATACTTCCTACTTGTCCTCTTGGTCTGAGATGAATAGGGTCTAGCTACTCGATGGTGAACTCCCCATGTTTCTTGAGTAGTTTTTCAAACACTCTTGTTTAATGGAAGTGGGTACCTCCATCTCTTCATTACCAATTCGCAGAAACTTCCAAATCTGGGAAAGCCTAATACCTCTTAAGAGTTTAAAAGACTAACAGCAGCAATCTTTTTCAGGGGCTTGATAATTGGCTTCCACCCGTTTAGATACATACGTCCTACAATAGAACAAATATGTATTTTATTTCCGTGAGAAAGAAGGGAAGGCACAATGAATCAATGCCCCAGCAATCAAACACTTCAACTTGAAGTATGAAATTTTGTTCCATTTCGTTTCTCTTGCTGATTTTCCTCTTCTTTGGCAGCGGTCTCCATTTCGCCTATCTAGGCTTGAGCATCTCGAGACATAGTTGGCGCACCAAAAGCCCGCTTGTAGGATTTGGACACTGTCTTAAAAGTAGCGAAATGTCTGGCGTAATCGGATCCGTGACAATGATATAATATTTGTGGATTTTTGCTTTCGGCAAAACATCGTCTCTATATGCCGTCAGAATAGTGTTTATAAAGATAAGGTTCATCGAGTGATATCTCTGGATTTCTCTCAAAAATTTCTTTTAATGATATCCTTTAAAGAGTTGGGGTTTACTTCGGCCGCAGGATGATTTACTATATCTGCATACCAAGGTCTATCAGTGGTGTTCAGTGCACACACCCCCGAATTAAACTTCTACCTCCGGGACAGTCATTATTCGGGGTCGAAGGATTACAACTGACGTTGATATTTATTTGAATGATTATTTCATCGTCCTTCTCAAATGTATTGTTGATCAACGGTGAAAGGGCAACATCGATCGATGCTTTACGGCTGAAATCATTTGATTGGCTTAGCATGTTGTTGATCGATTCCATTTCATGCGCCGAACTGACTATACCAACGAAAGATGATTCTGTTAAGTAGACTTTTTTTGTAGGTAAGAAATCATCTATAGGGATGTCGTCATAAATTCTTATTCGTGACGAGTGATATGAGAATACGTTTTCTTCTCCTTTCTTATCTTTGAATTCTATGTCGAATTCTTGGAGAAGTATAATTCATTGTAAAAGTCTCGGCTTAGCGTCCTTTTTGTTCATAAGTATTTAAATGTCGCGTGGTTGATGTGAACTACTACTTTTGAACCAACTAGATAGAATTGGAACTTATCGAACGTGAATACCACATCCATTAACTCTTTTTATGTTATCGCATAATTGCGTTGCGGATCGTCTAGAGTTTTGATGGCGTAGTATACAGCATGCAACTTTTTCTCTTTATTTTGTCCAAGTACTGCGCCTACAGCGAAATCGCTGGCGTCACACATAATTTCGAATGGTAGATCCTAGTCTGGTTCTTGGACAACAGGGGCGGATATGATCGCTGATTTAACTTCTTTAAATGCGTCGAGGGATTCAGGTGTAAAATTGAATCTCACTCTTTGCACAGGAGCGCAATAAGGGATCAAGCCATTTTGTTAAAATATTTTATGAATCGCCTATAGAATCCAACATGTCCTAGAAAACTTCTAACGTCTTTGACATTAGTGGGTGGTGGCAGTACAGTAATTACTTAAATATTTGCCTTGTCTACCTCAATTCCGGCTGATGAGACCTCGTATCCCAAGACAACTCTGCTGTTAACCATAAAATGGTATTTTCCGAGTTAAAAATCAGATTTTCTCTTCGCATCTAGCTAGTACCTTACACATGTTATCGAGACCTGTTTTGAACTTTGGACCATATACCGGGAAGTCGTCGATTAAAGACCTCCATGAAGTCCTCGATCATATCATTGAATATCGACATCATCCATATTTGGAAAGTCGTAGGGGCGTTATAGAGTCTGAATGATATCCTGCAATATGTGAATGTTCCATAGGGACAAGTAAAGGTGATCTTTTCTTGATCGTCAGGATGTATGGGGATCTGGAAGAATCTTGAATACCAGTCGAGAAAACAGTAGTATTCGTGGCTTGCAAGCCTTTCTAACATCTGATCGATAAAGGGTAAAGGGAAATGATCTTTTCGTGTGGCAGCATTTAGTTTCATGTAATCGGTACACATTCTGTGTCCGGTGACAATTTTAGTAGGGATTAATTCATCTTTATCATTCTTTGCCACGGTAATTCCTCCTATATTTGGGAAAACATGAACCGGACTGACCCAATTGCTTTTTGAGATCGGATAAATAACGCCTGCTTCTAGAAGTTTCATGATTTCTTTTTTAACTGCTTCCTTCAGGTTGGGGTTCAATCTCCTATGATGCTCGATGGATGATTTTGATTCATCATCAAGGTGTAACCTAGGCATGCATAAATCGGGAGAGATTCCCAAGTTGTTATCTAACGAGTATCCGAGAGCCTTGCGATGCTTCCGAATTTTATTCAGAAACAGTGCTTGCTCTCCGTTACTGAAGTTTGCATTTATGATGACAAGATAGGAGTTCTCGTAAAGAAAAGCATATTTAAGACCGGCTGGAAGTGGTTTAAGCTTGATTTTAAGTGCTTTTTTCTTGCTCCAGTCGTCAGTCACAGTACGTTATCGATCGATGGTGATATCGGGATGTTGATCGACGGGGATCGATAGATGATTTTGTCAAGATGACATTAAAAATTTCTTATGTGGCATTCATTAACCTTATATACTCTCTAGTGTGATATTTTAACGCAGAGTTGTCGCCTTCAGGAAATGTGATTGCTTTCTCTAGAGGTTCCTTTGAGCACATATCTATGAACAATTCTTCTGCTAGGTCAGAAAGGTAATCGATATGGTAGGTTTGACCGTAGATCAAAGATTGTTTTATTATCTCTTCCATGTCAAAGACCATTAGTATGTTCCCAATGCTGAGGCATATTGATATAGCCTATTTATTACCAATTTTAGGCCATGTTATAGGCTCTACTTGGGGTCTATTATGTGTGTCTAGGCTATGTTTTAAGGTTTTTAGAGGTCCATGTACGTTTTGGAGATATATGGAGATACATGGAGTCTTTGGAGCATTTAGAAGAAAATAATATGTAGCTGATCATTGAGAGAGTCGAAGTACAAGATAGTCGTCAATCGACGACCCAACCTTGTCTTCGACCCATGGTACAAGATGAAGATCGCTCGATGTTGAACACTTGACATCGATCGATGACAAATTCGCAGACAGCCATCCCAAGCACAAGTTAGAGACAAAACAGAAGATTACAAGATTACCTGTGGACGAGTTTTGACCTAGATTTTAGGGTTTTATATTTATACTTTATGTATTACACCAAAGTGTGTGCGGAGTGTGTGTGAAGAGTAGGCAAAAATATTCTATTATAGTTTTAGAGTTTTTAGGGGAGAAGATTCATAACTCCTTAGCGAGATTTGTATCCGAACCCCAATATTTTATCTATGCATTATGTTCATATTACTATTCTTACTTTAATTATGTCTGAGTAGTTATCAACTAGATTTAGGGTTGAGTGATAGCAATCATGGATTAGCCCAAAAGTAGGATTGCTAGGCTAAAGTTAATGTCCATCAATTGAGTTGTGCTTAATGTTTGCATTCTAGAGTAGTTAACTAGGATATCAAAAGTAGGACATGGACGACTACGAGAGTAGGTTCTGTGCCAGAATGAACTGTATTAAACCAGGTTGTTAGGCGCATGCGAGAGCTGGTCTAATTAGCTTGGTGAACATAACAAATCTCATTCGCACTTCCTTCTGATTTCACCGTCGATCGACATCAGACCTTAGCCGTCGATCGATGATCTTTCCTTTTGCTCGCATACGAGAGTTGGAGTTAAAATGCTCTAAATAGTTAATATTTGAGTTCTAGAATATTTACATTTCCGTGCTTCCTATTCCCTATAATTCATTAAGCTTAAAACCCTAGATCTAACACATTTACATTTGCATCTAGTTAGTGTAGTAGCATATTTTCATATTCACGTTATTAGGATATTTCCATATTGAATCTACACCTTCTAATACAGAATATTTTTTTTAAAATCGATTTATTGCCACCAATATATATAATTACCTAGTTTAATCTTTAGAAATAAGAAATCTATTGTGTGCTATTGCTCTCTGTGGATTCGAACCCTATGTACTACACCTGATCTCTCTTGCCAAGAGTATTGTTTTGTGTGTTAAGATCAAGGATTAATTTAACAGTTAATTATTTAGGATATTTATACCCTGCTAGAAAATTAAACACACTATGTCAAATTTAGCGCCGTTGTCGAGGAGAATTGATCGCCATTAGATTGAATTTCTAGGATTTAGTTTATGTTTGTTTTTATATTCAAGTTACTAAATTTTTATTTTCTTTGTTTCTCAGATACATGCAACAGAGTACCAGGAGCAATAAAAGATAAGAACTACTATTCTCAGACCCACATAAGCTCGAACGTACGATCCGCAAGGAAAGACGACAAACATCGATCGACGGCATCTACTCAGCGTCGACCGACACCTCTTCACGGATAGCATCGACCGACATCAGAAATCGAGCATCAGCCGACATCGACCACATAGCATCGAGCGACGACAGCAGACGCGTTCAGATGGTTGCGCCTATTGTAGTGGTTCAGAATGAGAATGGAGACTTTCGTGATTTAAACAGTGAACTGCGTAATGCAGCAGGTCAAACGATAGACGAACATGGGGATGTAATCCCTGATACATAAGTAGAAGAAGAAGCAGACGCTGCATTAACTCAACCTGGAGCTAACACCCAAGCTGCTAAAGGCATGGAGGTTTCAAGGCCAATCATAAATCCATGGATCGAATTTATGTTTGACAAAGTACTAGAGGGACAGCGGAAGATCACTATACATGGGTATTTTGTATCCATTGATCAAAGACTGGTTGTAATTGTATAGCTATATCTGAAAACACTTCAATTGGAAGATAGATTTCATGTACCTCCACCTGAACAGAAAGTTCGAAGACCTCAACAGCCGTGTGAAAGAGCTAGAGAATCAAGTGGTTCAGAAAAGTGAAGCCCTTATAAGATACGAGGATATGGTTAAGGAGAAGGAAGAGTCTGGACAGGAACGTCACGTCAATGTTGTGATTGGTGATGATTTTTGGGTAGAAGTCAAGAGAGAAAGGCTACAAGAGGGATGATCGATCGATCGACACAAGCGATTGAGATTCGATCGACGGTCCCTGAGAAGTTAGCAGAATCGGAAAAATCTTCCAACATTGTTCAACGGAGAGATCGTCGCCTCGATCGAGGGTACCCAGCAGTAAAGCAAGTTCATTTACCAAAAGTCACGAACATGACAACTCCAGAGCAGAAGATGGATACATCAGAGCCTATGATGGTCGTTAAGGCTACCGAGAGTCATCCCAGGAAAAAGTAGAGGATCACTCTGAAGAAGAAAAGTGACACTGGGAAGTTTGTGGTGCCATGTCTGATCAGAAGCCACGATTTTCCCAATGCCCTCTGCGACACTAGATCGTCAGTGAGCATCATTCCCAGAGCTATGGCAGAGAAGTTAAACCTGAGAGTGGAGCCTTCCAACGATTCTTTCATTTTTTTGGATTGATCTAGAGTAGATTCAGGGGGTATTTGTAGAGATATCCCACTGCAAATTCAGAATTGCTTGGTCCCGATAGACTTCCATGTGATGGATATCCAGATCAATTGGAACTCTTCTCTGTTACTTGGAAGATCTTTCATGGCCACCATAGGAGTTATTTGTGACATGAAGGCAAACAGGTTGTGCCTTTCCTTGATTGATCATAATGTTTATTATGAAATCTATAAGAATAAAATTTCCCTCACAAAATTGTGTAATGATGCAGAGCTTGTTGCCACATGCTTCTGCAATTATGAGTCCAATGAGGAATCAGAAGAAAGATCATCGACCGACATCCAACCCAAACCATCGATCGACGATCCAGAAATTCAACAATCGATTGACACCCACCATTCAGAACCGATTGACACTTGCCACAACCTAGCCAACCTCGAGTACGACGAAGATTACAGAGAAGAAGAAATAATCGAATACCAAGGAATTGCTATGGCAGAGGCTGGTGTTTTTCATGTTTCCTATCACTTCGGGAAATCGACGTCGATCGATGGTAACCATTCACCATCGATCGATACTGGTTGTAAATTAAAGTCCAAACTAGATTCAACGGCAGAATGCAAAAGGGAATATGGTTATCTACGACCAGATGAGTTCAATATTATGAGAGATCCAAATGGTCAAGCACGAGCTATGGATGGCAGAATTCTACATGTCACGAAGGAAGATGTGGTAGATATACTTGCGATGGCTAATGGAGCTGGGAATCTTTTCAGCCAACAGTTTGATACTCACGACGGCCACCACACACCATCGGTCAACACCCATAAGGCATATCAAGGATACAGTGAAACTTACAAAGAATACGATTCAGATTACAAGGATGAAGAGATGATTGAGTCTCACGACCTAGAACTGGAAGAAGCTGGCTGGGTAACGAATGAGAAAGTGGATAATAGAGCATCGATCGACGACATATTATGGCCATCGAAAAACATCAAACGCAACTCAGAACAAGAACTTAGAACAAAAAATGCAGATAATGGTTACCTCAGACTAGATGAGTTAGGAATTTTCAGAGATCCAGAAGGACGTGCACGAGATCTTTATGGAAGAATTTTAACCATACCAGAGGAGGATGTAGTAGATGCCCTTGTTATGGCTACTGGATCAGGATTTTTATTTGGAAAATATCCATCGATCGACGCACGGGTAGGCCCAGTGATCGACAGAGATGAAAAAAAGAACGTGCCAATCCACAATGATCTATACACCCCCAAACATCAAAAATCGATCGACGCCAGAGGCCATGCATCGATCGACACCATTCCAGGGGTGAACCAGTTTTGTACCTCTGATCCTTTTGATTCAAGAAATCCACGATCTGTCTTTTGGATAAACCCACTTCTGATAGACGGTACCATAGAACATGGACAAAGAGCTTATGATGCAAACGGCAGAAGAATTTTCTACTGGGAAAAGAAAGACGAGTATGACATCTACAGAGATGAGAAAGGCAATGCACAAGCAATATACGACAAAATTGTGAATGTGCAAGAAGAAGATACCAGGGAAGTTATAGAATGAGCTACTATGTTTGACCAAAACTACATATGTTTACCTGAACATGCGGAAAAGATCGCTATGTCTATGAAGAAGAAATAAACATACAGCAGAGCAGAGATTGATGATATCGTGCATGAGATCTAGAAAGCTCAAGAGATGTCACTGGATGATTCCTACAAGAGGCTTGATGATGTCTATTATCCTATAGAAAAGTGCCTCACCGGTTTGACAACTCGCATGGATGAGATGAAGCAAGATTTCGGTACTGTTCAAGGACAGCGTGCGATTGGAGCAATCAGAGTGACATCGATCGATGACAACATCATGCCATCGATCGATGCTAAGTTCGACAGAAATAAGTCCACGGCAGAAGAACAATTAGAAGACATATTCGATGAGATTGCTTTTTCTTAGAGCCTGATGAAGGACGATATTCTCAACAATTGGAGGATATATATCAGAAACTCCATCCGCTAGACTTAGGATGCTACAGCGCAGTATTGAGAATCTACAAAGGGGAATGCATTTAGTGGAGGTTGCTAAGGAGATCATGAAGAATGAGAAAGCTAGAGAAGATAAGGCTATGAGAAGCTTCGTTGGTACATAGTTTCAGAAGAGCAAAGAAGATGTAGACACTTGTTTTCCAAGTGTTGATCCAGCTCCTGTCTAGTCAGAAAATTCAAAACGTCGAGCTTAAGACTATAACCAAGCGCTGAGTGGGAGGCAACCCACTGTTTAGTAAGTTTTTATTTAGTTTTTACCTATACTACTATTTATTTCGAGTTTTACTGCAGTTTTAATGACTGTTTAAACCACCATCGATAGACAAAATTGAGGCACCATCGGTCGACAATGTATCGTGACCATCGATCGACCAAGCCCGCCTACATCGATCGGCACTGTAACAACCCTCAAGTCCGGATTGGAATTTGGTCGAGAAAAATCTCGCTCGGCCAGTTTGGAGTTGGTCCGACCATAATTAAAATAAAATCGACCCGGTGAATTAATGTCTCGACGGGACTGTCTTGAGGCTGAAAGA
The DNA here is from genome assembly GCA_905132885.1 of Moricandia moricandioides. Lineage (NCBI taxonomy): Eukaryota > Viridiplantae > Streptophyta > Magnoliopsida > Brassicales > Brassicaceae > Moricandia > Moricandia moricandioides. Next base: position 274,989 of record CAJHQQ010000207.1, on the reverse strand, counting down.
CCTTCCCTTGATAGTTTTGATCGAATGTTAATTATTATGGTCGATTTATTTATAATCTGAACGACTTATCCACGAGAACCAATGGACGGAAAACATTCGATCAAAAACTTGTCATGAATACTTTCAGCTGCTTGCGAGTCATGTGCTTTTCATGTGCTGCCTGGATGCTTGCTTCCTTCCTGATCTGGAAATGTAACTTGCACCTTCCTGGTTGCTTTCTTCTGTAGTAAATGGCACATGACAATCATAAGCTACTTGCTTACCTGCTTGCAGCTTTCTTCATGGGAAGGAAAAGGTCAGCTGCTTGTGATGAAGCATGTCTCCAGCTGTCAACTTCAGCCTTGCCTTGTGTTAAGTATACCCTCAGATGAAGAAACCACTTTCTTTTCTTAAAATACCTCCTTCTCTCCTCTTGGGAATCCAGGAACAGAAGCAAAAAAACCAGAGAGAAGCACAAAAAAATCAGAGAGAGAGAGAGAAGAGAAAATCTGTCAGAAAAATTCAGAGACATATTCTGGAAAAATCATTGACTAACCTGGAGCATGGCTAAACCTTCTCACCCTCTCCTGTCTTGAATCAGTGAAGTATGTTGTATGTAAGATGTGAAGGTTAGTCGTGACTTCATCTTGGAGTTGAGAGAACCCATGTGTTCAGCCTTTGTTTTTAATCGGTAAGGATTTGTGATTTTGATCTGATCAGTTTTGGTAATGCCCAGTATCTGGATTAAAACCTAAGCTATGTTCTGATCATGAACCAATCATGGGTTTCTCTTGTCTAAAGGTTAAGGCGTGAGCATCCTGAAGAAAGAGTGGAACCGAATTCATCTAGTTTGAGTAAAACTGGTAAGTCTTGGAAACTTGTTGCTGAATCAGTTTTTGGTTAGAACCGACTGGCTGTGTTGCTGAGCTTCATGTCATGATCAGTTTCTCTTATCCCCTGACAAGTTTAGCTCTTTCTTAGCTTGTGGTGGAGTTTTTCTTCAAGTTGTTCATTTGATCTAATTCTCTTGGGTCCGAACTTTCAACCGGTTCTGTTTTAGGTGAAAAGCTGAAGAAAGTTGTTTCCTAATCTCAGATCATTCCGTGTGATTGCTAGCTCTCTTGGTAGGGTGTTGGTTATGGAATGATCATTATCTTTTGAACCGATCTCATAGACGGAATTTCCTAAGAGCATAACCAATTAAATTAACATGTGTCCTCATGTTCTGTTTTGTTCAGTTGGCTGTAAAGTTTGTAGAACCAGTCCGGAGTACCCTTGTTCCCTTTTTCCTTTTCGGTTTGAGTTCAGATGGTCGAAGAGGGTTGTAGGATCAACCGGATCCTTTCATGTGGTGGTTCTGAATCGAGAGTGATCCCGAAGTGGAGTGTCCTTAGCTTGAGCTCGAGTCTAGTCTTCCTTAGCCAATCTCATGGATTCAAAGGTGAGTCCAGATATATGTTAATGAGTATGAATCATTATAGTATGATTGTGTACTAGGAAAGTTTGATTGATTAAGTATTGTCTCTTGATCTATATTTAATTATGTGTTTGCCTGTGTAAACACTAAAAAATTACTAAGAATAATTCTTTGAGGTTTTCCCGAGCCTTAGTACTTGTTCTCAAGTACTAATATTTATAAGTATATAATTAAATATGTAAGTAAGAATCAAGTAAAATCTTATCATATTCACTCTCCCTAAAGTCTCCGCATTACCGTGACTTGGTCCTGCGAATGGAACAAGGTCATGAAGACACGATGATGGGGCAGCACCATGGAGGCTGTGTATGTCATGTCCCTGATTCTAGATAAGCCTTAGGGCTCAACCATGGTGCGAGGAGACGCACCAGTCAGGTCATCAGACCGAAAGACAAGCATATCATGGCTGAATGGATAGGTTAAGGGCATCAGAAGGCTGGGACTTAACCAAAATGGGGTATGGGTGAAGGAAAGAGAGCTGGAAGAGTGTTGTGACAGCTGGACGACGCGGTAAAGTAGCTCAACCAAGCTGGGTGATGTGTGGTGTAGCTCAAAGTAGCTCCCTGGAAATGTGGGTCAGTTCTAGTAGCTGGAGCACAATCTTACTGAGCTGGGGCAGCTAGCAACAAGCTCATCTCAGCTTGGAAGAGTGTCGGGTAGCTCAACCAGCTAGGTCAAGCTCAGGACAGCTAAGTGTAGCTCACACAAACTTGGGTAATCTCCAGTAGCTGGACTACTACCTCACTCAGCTGGGGCAGCTAGTGGTCAGCTCATCTCAGCTTGGTGGAGTGTTGGCAACTCGACCATGGGCTCGGGTCATGGACGGTTATGAGGACGGTCATGGGGACTAAGGGGATCCGATGGGTTGTGGGCTTGGGTACTGAGGTAGGGCTTGTTGGAAAGCCTTATGGGCATATAATCGACCAGCCCAACAAGAGGAAAAGGGCATTTGTAGCGAAAGAGTACCAGTTGCACCCTTTCGGCCAACAAGTCATAGCTGTTTGCCCAGGCAGTTGTTGGCCGAGTTTTATCTATAAATATAGGCCCTTGGGTCGGGATTTGACACAACTCTCTTAAGGGAAAACTCTGCCCAATTCGTGAGAGAGTGAAAGAAAGAAAGAAAGAGAGAGCGAAGGCGATCAAGGCAAGGCCGTGTGTGGTGTGGTTTACTTGCAATCGGAAGTTGGTACCTGGAAAGTGTGATCGATCCATGATGAGAACCAGAGGCAAGGAGAAGGATTTGGAGAAGGGTATGAGCACTCCAGAGCGTACACCCAAGGTGAGTGGTTTGGTCCGAACCAACCCTCCATAGCCACGGATGCACCCGTGTGTGTTTTGGTCTGTTTGGTGAGACTGAATCCATCTCTCCATTTTCCCTTATTGATGTATCTATGCTTCCCTCTATTCTGGTTGTGTCTGTTAAGCCAGACTCAAAAGTATTGGTTCCATACTTGGCCGGATCAGGACATAGTCTTTGGCCTTGTCTGGACTGATCATATTCGGGTCCAACATGGTCCACGTGGATTCATTGGATTCTAATCATGGGAACCTCTTAGTGGGGATTTATCATGAATTATCATGAATTTTAATTAGATTTTGGAGCATGTTTGGAAGGGGTCGATTTTGGACCAGTAACAAGGATAATCCATTGGATGGTAGAGACCAAGGGGTTAGATCACCATAAGATCGATTGTCCATGTGTTGGTTGGGCAATATCGATCATCCTAGATAGTATCTGAGTATGATACTGAGGTTAAGTCCTCAATGGTTAGGTTGTGGAATCTAGTTAGGTGAATCGAACCATGCAATATAGACATGTTGTTAGGATATTGGATTGTATTTACATGCTTGTTTGTGATGTGTATGGTTTCAGAATCTAACATGAATCGTGGTAAGGCTAAGGAACCATGAAGACTCCAGCCGTGTGAAGATGTGTGGTGTGTGGGTAGATATGATTAGGAACAAACTTATGATAGCCTATAGTGCAAACTGAACTTATGTATTGAATCTCAAGTTGATATCTATGCAATATGCTATGTCTAGCAACTTATTACACGGTTAATGAACATATTAAATCTAAGTTCATGCACTAGGTGATCAGATTAATGCAAGCAATAAGAACAACTATGAATGAAGATAATCGATTTATAACTTATTTATGTCAAGCTCACGTGTCATGTCCTGATTTCAGATAAGGCTTTTGGGCACAGCCATGGTGCAAGGATCCGCACCAGTCAGGTCATAAGACCCAAAGACAAGCGTATCATGGCTGGTTAATTGGGTTAAGGGCATCAGGGGGCTGAGACTAAACCAAAACGAGGTATAGACAAGGGAAAGGGAGCTGGTCCGTGGGAAGTGTGGGCTACTTGAAATCGGAAGTTGGTCCGTGTGAAGTGTGATCGATACATGATGGGAATCAGAGGCAAAGAGAAGGATTTGGAGAAGGGTATGAACACACCAGAGCATACACCCAAGGTGAGTGGTTTGGTCCGAACCAACCCTCCATAGCCACAAATAAACCCGTGTGTGTTTTGGTCGGTTTGGTGAGACTGAATCCATCTCTCCTTTTTTCCTTATTGATGTATCTTTGTTTCCCTCTATTCTGGTTGTGTCTGATGAGTCAGACTCAATGGTATTGGTTCCATACTTGGCCGGACCATGGCATAGTCCTTGGCTTTGTCCGGACTGATCATGTTCGGGTCCAACATGGTCCGCATGGATTCATTGGATTGTGATCATGGGAATCTCTTAGTGGTGATTTATCATGAATTTTAATTAGATTTTGGAACATGTTTGGAAGGGGTCGATTTTGGACTAGTAACATGGCTGGTCCATTGGATGGTTGGGAACAAGGGGTTATATCACCATAGAACCGATTGCTAATGAAATAAAACAATATAGTTGGACAAGTAAGGCTGCGGATCCTAGTTGGGCTTATGAGCTAGGATCGGGTCTTACAAGTTGGTATCAGAGCGGAGTTGATTCTAGGATAACTTTGGGTTATGGGTAGTCACCACACATCCGGCTGGGTCTCATAATAAGGTCTCATTGATAGCTTAGTCTTAAGGTTTGATTGCAGTTTTATATTATTGCCTTGTACTCACTTGTTTTACACTCAAGGGTGGCAAGAAGTTCAAGAAGTCCCGGAAAGGCAAGGATGCATCTGAGGCATCCGGCCCTGGGGATGCTTGGGAGCTGAGTCCGCATGAGGATGTGCCTACTCAGATGGAGGGTGGGGTCAATGTAGCTGAAATGTTAGAGAATCATCTCAGCCCTAATGAAGTTAGCTGGGAACAGTCGCGGATTAGCTGAACAAAGCTGGAGAACAACTGGATGAAGCTGGAAGGCAGTTGGAAGGCAGCTGGAGATGGACCAGGAAGAGGAAGTGGAGTCTTCTCGTGCTGGAGACCGAGCTGGACAGAACAATGTGGCAACTGGTGGAAGGGTGAGGCCGGTTTACCAGGTAGCTGAACCTTCCGTAAGGGAAGTGTGGGACGAGCTCAAGCTGATGAGAACTCAAATGCTGGCAATCACTCAAGTGATTACACCGATGGTGAACTCTTTGGTGGGACAAGCTACTCAAGATCAGGTGGTAGCTCCAGGGGATATTGGCTGAGTTGCACCGGTTTCTGAGGTGGTTTAACTGAATCCCCCAGCTAGAGCAGCTAAGAATGTGGATTACTTGAGCTTACTGGAGCACATATCACGCCTAGGGACCAAACACTTTTCTGGAAGTGTGAATCCCTTGGAGGCAGATGAGTGAAGGAGTCGGTTGCTTCGCAACTTTAGCTCAGCCCATTGCCCGGAGGATTACAAGAAGGACATTGCGGTCCATTTCTTGGAAGGTGATGCTCACAACTGGTGGTTAGCCTTGGATAAGCGTACCAATGGCACCATTGAGCGGTTTGCTGATTTTGAGGTTGAGTTCAACCACAAGTACTTCCCAGCTGAGGCTTGGGATCGTTTGGAGGTTAAGTTCTTGGACTTGGTCTAGGGACGTAGGACAGTCCGGGAGTATGAGGAGGAATTCAACCAACTCAGGCGTAGAGGTGTCAAATGGGCGGGTCGTCCATGGGCTAACCCAGTCCAATTTATTTTGGACGGGCTATGGACGCGTCCAATTAATATATGGTCTAATTGGACAAAAGACCAAATGGTCAATGGTCCAATTGGGTAAAGACCAAATGGACAACGGGTGTCCATGGGCCTCCTAAAAACATACACTTGACAAAAAAACCATAGTTTATAAATTTAGTGAAAAACATATTTTCAACGAAAAATCAATATTTTATGAGATTTACGGAAAATGCGATTTTCCGATTTTGGCGGAAAAACTAAATTTCTCGTTTTTTCGGGGAAAAAAAAATTCTTAGTTTTGTGTGAAAACTTAATTTCTCAGTTCTGGCGGAAAAACGTGATTTCTCAGTTTTGGCGGGAAAACGTGATTTCTCGGTTTTGGCGGGAAAACATGATTTCTCGATTTTGGCGGAAAAACGTGATTTCTCGGTTTTGGCGGGAAAACTTGATTTCTCGGTTTTGGTGGGAAAACTTAATTTCTCGGTTATGCCGGGAAAACATGATTTCGCGGGAAAACGTGATTTCTTGATTTTGGCGGAAAAACGTGATTTCTCGGTTTTGGCAGGAAAACGTGATTTCTCGGTTTTGGCGGGAAAACTTAATTTCTTGGTTTTGGCAGGAAAACGTGATTTCTTGGTTTTGGCGGGAAAACATGATTTCTCGATTTTGGCGGAAAAACATGATTTCTCGGTTTTGGCGGAAAAACGTGATTTCTCGGTTTTGACGAAAAAATGTGATTTCTCGATTTTGGCGGGAAAACATTATTTCTCGGTTTTGGCGAAAAAACGTGATTTCCTGGTTTTGGCGGGAAAACGTGATTTCTCGGTTTTGGCAGAAAAACTTAGTATCTCGGTTTTGGCAGAAAGAGTGATTTCTCAATTTTGGCGAGAAAACGTGATTTCTCGGTTTTGGCGGAAAACGTGATTTCTCGGTTTTGGCGAGAAAATGTGATTTCTCAGTTTTTCGTAAAAACTTAATTTCTCAGTTTTTGCGGGAAAACATGATTTCTTAGATTTGGCGGGAAAACTTAATTTCTCGGTTTTGGCGGGAAAATGTAATTTCCTGGTTTAAAGAAAAAATTGTATTTTTTTAATAATTAAAAATAATTATAAATACTATTGGGTGTCCATGAGCATGCCCATATGGACCTGGTCTTTATTGGTTATGGACTTTTTTGGACCATTGTCCAATATGGACTGTCCATTACTGCCCAAAAACTGAAATGGTCCAATTGGTTAAGCCCATTTGGGCTCTGGACGGACCAATTGACACCTCTACTCAGGCGTTATGTGGGTAAGGAGTTAGAGGATGAGTCAGTTCAGGTTCGTCGGTTCATAAGAGGCCTCAGGGTTGAACTCCGAACCTACTGCTCAGTCCGCACCTTCCACACTGTCTCTGAGTTGGTTGAAAGGATGGCCATGTTGGAGTCTAACCTATCTGATGAGGCCAAGCTAAAACCTAGGAGCCAAGTGGTTTCTAGTGGTCATAGTGGTGACCGTAAGAGATAAAGGGACCAGGCGGAGGAGGGTAAAACCTCAAGTGGTAGGGCGGAGTGCACTAAGTTTGGAATACACAATGGGGGTGAATGCTGGAGAGAAATGGGAGCTTGTCTCTGCTGTGGCAAGATGGATAACTCAGCTAATGATTGCCCAAGACGTGCCACTACTGTGGGAAGAAGGGGCATCTCCGTAGGGATTGCCCTAAGCTGTCAACCGGGTCAGGCAAGAACCAAGGAGAGGTTAGTAGGCCGGACAAGAACCGTGGGCAGGCATCAACCCTGCGGGTGTATGAGTTGTCCAGAGATGTGGACAAGGTTGGACCATTCCAAGTGATCACTGGTAATGAGACTGATCTTCATCTTTTTCAATTTAGTAGGATTGCATGGTACGAAACTTAGAATGGTTAGATACTTAGATTGGGTCATGTCTAGGGACCCTATGTATTGGTACTGTGGAAACGCACGTACTTTTCGATACTAGAGCTACATATAGCTTTGTGAGTCCAGGGATGCTCGGAAAGGGGTTGTTCTAGTTAGGAACGGGGGATTGTCCTTGGGTAGTGAATGCGGCCGGGGGGGGGGGGGGAAGTAATGGATTCACTAGGGGTGATTCAGGCCATCTAGTGGTGATCCAAGACAGGGTTATGCATGTGGATCTTGTGGTGTTCCATCTAAAGAATCACGAGGTGATATTAGGTATGGACTGACTTGGAAAGAATCAGGCCACTCTAGACTGTCATCAGGGGCGAGTGCAGTTTGAGAGTGGGTGTGGGTCCCCAATCAGCTTCCAAGGTATATGTCTGATCTCTGGATGCTTAGTGGTGTCGGCGATCCATATTGAAAGGATGTTGAGGAAGGGTTGTGAAGCTTATCAAGCCAAAATTGCCACTAAGGAGGTCGTAGGGGTGGTGACCCGGAGGGAATACTGCTGGTCTGGGAGTTCCATGATGTGTTTAGGGTGCTATTGGGCATTCCCCCTGATAGGTCGGACCCATTCATAATAGAACTGGAACCAGGGATGGTCTCATTATCCAAAAGTCCCTATCATATGGTTCCTTCTGAGATGGCCGGGCTAAAGAAGCAATCTGAGGAGTTGTTGGAGAAGATTTTATTAGACCTAGTGTATCACCTTGGGGAGCACCAGTCCTCTTTGTGAAAAAGATGGATGGTAGCTTCAGGTTGTGCTTAGATTACCGATGGTTGAACCGCGTGACTGTGAAAAACAAGTACCCATTGCCTCGGATAGATGAGTTAGTGGATCAACTCAAGGGTGCAAAATGGTTTTCCAAGATCGATTTGGCTTCAGGGTATCATCAGATCCCAATCGAACCAAATGATGCCAGGAAGACAGCCTTTCGGACACGGTACAGCCACTATGAGTTTGTGGTCATGCCATTTTGACTGACCAACGCACCAACAACATTCATGAAGATGATGAATGGTATCTTCTAAGATTTCTTGGATGAATTTGTAATCATCTTCATAGATGACATCCTTGTATATTCCAAGAGTAAGAAGGACCATGAGAGGCATTTGAGGGTGGTGTTGGAACGGTTGAGGGAAAAACAACTTTTTGCCAAGTTTAGCAAGTGTAGTTTTTGGCAAAGAAATTTTGGGTTCCTTGGGCATATCGTATCCGACCAAGGGGTATCAGTTGATCTGGAAAAGATTAAAGTTATCCGGGACTGGCCTCGACCCAAGAATGCTACGAAGGTTAGGAGTTTCTTAGGTCTTGTTGGATATTACCGAAAGTTTGTTGAGGGGTTTGCAAGTCTGGCTCAACCTATGACACGACTAACAGGCAAGGATGTGAAGTTTGTATAGACAGAAGAATGTGAGAGATTTTTCTCTGCCTTGAAGGACATGCTTACCAGTGCACCTATACTGGTGTTGCCTGAGGCTGAACAACCATATGTGCTGTACATGGATGCATCTATTACGGCATTAGGATGTGTAATGACTCAACATGGTAAGGTCATTGCATACGCCTCCAGGCAATTAAGGAAGCATGAGGGAAACTACCAAACCCATGACCTAGAAATGGCCGCGGTGGTATTTGCCCTCAAGATTCGGTGATCATACTTGTATGGTGCCAAGGTTCAGATTCTAAACGACGACAAGAGTCTCAAATATATTTTTACTCAACCTGAGTTGAATTTGAGACAAAGGAGATGATGGAGTTCGTGGCAGATTATGATCTAAATATAGCTTACAATCCAGGAAAGGCCAATTTAGTGGCCGATGCTTTGAGTCGGAGGAGAGCTGAGGTATCAGCTGAGAAAGAAGCCGAGGTGTTGGAAGGATTGGTACGGTCATTGCATCTGAATACAATGGTCAGCGAGGACAAGCCAGTGGGTTTAGAGGCAGTGAGGCTGATCTCCTTACTAGGATCAGACAAGCACAAAGACTGGATGAGAATCTCCAAAAAGTTGCTTTGAATGATAAGACATAGTATCAAGTGACACGAGATGGTACAATCTTGGTCCATGGGAGGATAAGTGTTCCAAGTGTCAAAGAGCTTAAAGAAGAGATAATGTGACAAGATCATAGGTCAAAGTTCTCTGTTCACCCGGGATTGAACAAAATGTCCAAGGATATCAAGAGGTATTACCACTGGGTTCGAATGAAAATTGATGTGGCTGGGTGGGTGGCTAAGTGTCCAACTTGCCAGCTGGTCAAGGCCGAGCACCAAGTTCCTAGTGGACTACTTCAGAACCTGCTTATTCCAGAATGGAAATGGGATCACATCACCATGGAATTTGTGTCTGGATTCCCTATGACTAGGAAACGGAAGGATGCGGTCTGGGTGATAGTGGATCGTTTGACCAAGTCAGCCCATTTCATACCCATCAAGAAGATTGATGGTGTGGAACCCTTGGTACAAATCTACATGAATGAAGTGGTACGATTACACGGTGTACCAGCCAGTATTGTTTCGGATAGGGATCCTCGGTTCACATCTTATTTCTAGAAATCTTTTCAAAAGGCTTTGGGAACGAGAGTGAACATGAGTACTGCCTATATCCACAAACCGATGGTCAGTCAGAAAGGACTATCCAGACATTGAAGGACATGCTAAGGGCGTGTGTTTTCGATTGGGGAGAGTCTTGGGGGAGACACTTACCCTTGATGGAGTTTGCATTTAACAATAGTTTTCACACGAGCATTGGTATGTCACCATATAAGGCGCTTTATGGGCGGCCTTGTAGGACACCATTATGCTGGACCCAAGTGAGGGAGCACAGCATGATAGGACCTGAGATTGTGGAGAAAACCACGGAGAAGATCAAGTTCATTAAGGAAAAGATGAAAGAGGCACAAGGTCGCCACAAGAGTTATGCAGATAGGCAAAGAAAGCATGTGGATTTAGAAATAGGCAATATGGTCTATCTCAAAATGATCACCCTTAAAGGTCGGAAAGAGTATCGGGACGGGGGAAACTGGATCCAAGGTACTTGGGACCATTCTGGATTATAGAAAGAGTTGGAGTAGTGGCTTACAAACTGAATCTGCCAACTGAAATGGATGTGTTTCACAATGTATTTCATGTGTCTCAATTAAGGAAATATCTTTCAGAATAAGACATTGTTATACCAGAGATTCCATCTGATCTAGGCACGAACCTCACCTTAGAAACAAGGCCGGTTTGGATTGTAGACAAAATGGAAAAGGTAAGGTTGCTCCGCTCGGTTTAAACGCAGGAAAACTCCAATTTGCATTCGTTTCTTCATGTGTCCCACCTAGAGCCTCTTAACCTATTCCACACCTGTAATGACTCAAAAAGGACTAAATTGACTCGGTAAAGACCTGAAAACACTTCAGAAAACGTACGCAAAATGTGTCAAAAACACAATATATCAATTCCCCCAGACTTAGATCCGTGTTTGTCCTTAAACAATGTCAAGTATCAAGCACATGGAGAAAGGTTTGAAAGTGTGGGAACTCTCCTATTCTCGATAACCATACTTTAACCACGAATCTCTGAACCATACAAGCAAATAAGCTAGGACAACAAACCCTTACCAAAACCCCACTACCGCTGTTCAATATCTGCTCCATACTTTATATCTCAAACCTGCAAAAGTCACACTTTCTAGACAAAACTCCTTACGTTCAATTAAGAGTGGCTTGAGCTTATCATCACATGCATTAGTCAGTGTAAGCTGTTCTAGGTGTGAAACAGGCTATTTAAGTGTTTAGGTGGAACTAATCAGTGTTTAGGGGTTACCGTTTCTTTGCAGAGGATGCATGATATTGCGCAAGAGAGGATAGATCCATGGATATCCACAACCTCCACTTGTTTTTTGCCTGCTCTCTCTCTGGAAAAATTGCTCTGATCATCCGCCTGATCCTTGTTCTTTCAACTCAATACTCACTCTTTTACTCAACCTTCCTAGTGGATCATGTTTCTTTGACTTTTTCCCCTTCTCCATCACCTTATTCTCGTTTTTTTACTTGTGATGTGACGAAGGAGGTAACAGGTGATGGTTATTAGTGCCACTGGTGGTTCTGATTTAATTTCGCAACCATTTTGGTTCTCCACCATTTCTTGCGGTTCATTGGTTATAGAGAGGTTTCTCCCTTAATCCGTCTATTCTCTTTGACTATTTGAACCTCTACAGCAGTAACAAGTAAGAGGCGGCGTCGATCCTTTCCTCTCTGACCTTTTTGCATATATGTTCACATATAACACTAAAAAACAAATGCATGAAGGTGAAACAAAGGCTAAGGTGCAGGGTAGGAACTAACTAAAAATGAGCTAGCCACTCAGAATCAACAAGATGGATAGAAAGAATAAGAAGTCCAGAGTGTGTTCTCGTTTCCCTGATCTAACGCCCATAACAAGAAGAATTACAGTCAAGATTAAGTTCAAGTTAAACGGAGCAAAGTCTTTCCAGTGTAACCTCGACAAGACGAAAGCTTCTGGAGAACCAAATGAAATAATGTCAGGGTGTTCTAGGTCTACATGTTTGTCTTTCGCCACTTCTAAAGTCCCTGAATAAGATAACTAAAGCACGAGGTGGTTAGTGATCAACACAAAATAAGGTCTTAACTCCCACAAATTTTTGACTGACTAGATCCTAAAAATGGACTTAAATTGACTCAAAATAAAAACAAAAGAAGGAAACGAGTTAGTAAACGACGAAGGCCCTCCCCCATACTTACTTCACACCATCCTTGGTGTGAAAATAAATCAGAGAAAAAGTGTAAACAAGAATATGAATATTTTTTTTGGTCGAGATACTTACCTGCGTGAAGTGGGTGCTTCGGAAAATACTGGGTGCTGTATCATCAGATCTCCGCTTGGAGAAACCGCTCCTCTCGGAGGGATATGTGCTCCATTTCTGAAACCCAAATTTTTTGAAGTATCTCGATTTTGTTTTTCTGATTTTGACCTTAGAATCAATAAACTAAAACCAAAAATAAGTAAAAGGAAAATCCTAATGATATTTACTCTTACCAGTGGGTTGCCTCCCACCAAGCGCTTGGTTTAAGTCACTAGCTTGACTTGGTGATATGGTTCAGTTAAGTTGAGCTTGAGAGCTTGTTCCAAAACAAGCTCCACAATCAAACATGTTCAACTTCAAAACTCTACTTAACATCCCTTTAACAGAAGCTTCCCCTTTCTCTTTCAGCTCATATGTGAGAATATCTCTGACTTTAGAGAATGTTTTAGAGGTACCTTTGCACTTTACCTAATACTCAATGGAGTTCTCATCACACATGGGAGGTATCAAAGTCATTGTAGGATCACCCTTGACCCTTTTCTTCTGGATCTTTTCTTTCGCCTTTGCATACCCACTGAATTTCTTGGTATCAGTGTGAGGATCTTCATCCAATACTAGCCTGCTCTCACCTTATCACTAATCTCCTTTTTAGGATCAATCTTCAGCTTCTCTCCACTAACCAATTAGATGCAAGAGGCGTGCAACGTAGGGAATATGGTGGGGATAGCCTTGTAGAAAACCTTCTTGTTGATGTTGGAGAAGGAGACTCTCTTATTAGGCATATAGATGATTGCTCCCACTATAGCCATAAATGGTCTCCCAAAGATCAAAGGCATCTCATAGTCCTTGCTCATCTCAACAACCTGAAATTCAATATACATAATACAGTCCCCAACTTTGACAGAAATGGTGCGAATGGTACCATAAGGGACTGCTCCGGAAGAGTTTGAAAAAGAAAGAGTCATCTGAGAACGCTCAACATCAACATTACCCAGCTTGTCTACAATCGCCTTTGAGACAAGATTCACACTAGACACAGAGTCACAAAGGCTTTCTTGAATTCATATCTTGCGATGGCACATGGGAAAACAAACTTTCCTTGATCATCAAGCTTAAGCAATACCTTGGGTTCAGGTCTCAATGGTTCGATAAAGAGTGCCTCAATTTCCTCTGTAGTCTCTCTACAGTTTTTGAAGAACATATGCAATGGACGAATCTCCCAAGCATGTTCAAATGACATCTTTTTAGGAAATATTCTCACCATCTTCCTAAATCCAGCCAGCTGCTCTACACTAATGGGATCCATCAGATGTTTAGGTGGAATTGGATAGGAAACCTTAGGAACATAGACTCGAGCTGGTGGAGTCTCAGAAGGTTTGCTAGGAGCAGTCGCTATAAAACCGTTTTATGAAGTCACAGAGAGTTCTGTCCTCTCCCTGGGACTAGCTCCAAAGTTCCACGTTAGAGGTTTCTCAATCTATGAATATTGAGTATTGTTTGAGGAATTCTGAGGCTAGCTGGTGGAAGCTTCCAATGGAGTTTCGCCTGAGGCGAGAGAACCATTCTAGCAATGCTCGGCGAAGGTTATCTACGAAGAGGCGGCACTCACCAGCGTCTCTCTCGTTTTCTATGAATCTGGTTCTACCCATCAGGACCTGAAAAGCCTGTAGGTGTCCCTTAGGATAAGTAGTTCCTTCGTATGGCATCACTTTGACCTTCCTAGGATCCGAAACTCTAGTTTTGGTGATATGAGTAGTAAAGGGTGTTTTACGAGCTTCTTCAAGCAGTAGATCGATCTCCGGTGCGGTGCTAGTTGAGTGGTGGATTTGGACTTCACCGCCCTGACTTGGGCAACAATTTTCATGAGATCATCGCGGAGATCGCGGATTTCGGAACTCTTGCTAGCGGATTTCGGAACTCTTGCTAGCAGATTTCTGACTTTGTCGGCGTTTGCTGCGAGTGCTCTGAGTTTTCTCCTCGGCCAGATCTTCCAGTTCTTTCCAGAAGATAGCTTCTTCTTCGTTCACTGGGTTGTCGAACTTTTTAAAACACACCAAAAATACATATTCAAAATTTATAGATCTACCTTTTAAGGAGGGAAATATGAGAACCATGTAATAAAAAATCTGCAAAAACAAGATAAATTAGTGAGAATACATAAGTGAAAATGAGAAATGAATATGAAGTTATGTGTTTTCAAGTGTAAAGAGATTAGAGAGAGGTTGGAGAGTTCTTCTGGAAGTTTTCCAAAACCTTGTAATCTAATACACGAGAAGACTTCTGGAAGACTTTTAGAAGACTTTTGGAAGATTTCTAGAAGACTTCTGGAAAACTTGTGGAAGACTTCCAAAATATTTCGCATTAGGCGGGAAACTTAAATTCTACTAAAATTGAAACGGGAAGTCTTCTAGTGCATTATGAAATCTTTTAGAAGTCTTCCAATACTCTATAATCAAATAACTAACTAAATAGCCAAAAAAACTCCATTGAACTTAAAATCTACTTATAATATGATTAATATATACAAAATTAAAAACATATAGGTCAAAAAAAATTAAAAGAATTTAAGATTCAAAAATATAACCCTAGAAATACAAACAATATTAAAATATATGTTACCATAAACCAAAGACTATCATGACTCAATCCACATTCACTCATCTATATTGAAAATAATTCAGTTTTAGTATTTTAAAATTTACATCATTTAATAATGTTTATAGTTACATGATTTCAATTGTTTCCTCATTAAAATTTTTTTATAAAAACTTTAAATTATTTTTAAGATTAAGTGTACGAGAAGACTTGCAGAGAAGACTTACAGGGAAGTCTTCTCACCCAAAAAGTTATAATGGTAAAATTGAATATATTATTTTGTTTGCTCATAAGGAGTTTTTTGTATTTTCAATAGCCTTTTGGGTTTCTTTTGCATTTGATTGAATTTGGAGTACACTTTTGCATTTTTAAATCAAGTTTTGAGTCATTTTTAGCAATTTCACCTTTTTTAAATACAAGAGAAAATAAACGAAAACCTTTAGCATTAACTAAAGATTCATAACTTGGAAAAAAGAGAGGAAAATATCAAAGATGACCAGAGACGATTTTACTTGGTTCTCAAAGAGAAAAATATCAAGGGAGATAGTGCCAAAAACAACCCAAATATTGATTCTAACAATAAAAGTAACTCTCATATTTAATCAAATGCAAAACCAACCAGTGGTAAAATATTATTTAACCCTTATGACAAAAAAAACAGAAAATTATTTTACAATTATGTCCTTCGTAAGTCTACATGTCATAAAAGATGTGTATATATATATGTAGACCTCATAAGAAGCTTATTCTGTAAACTTATTCTATAGTTTACATTGTGATTGATCTAATAAATTAATTTTCAAAATTTATTAAAATAATTTTTGTGAAATTTTTAATTAATCATCAATATAAGGGTTAATATGAAGCTTATAAACTAAAATTTATATAATTGATATATTTAAATGAATATTTATTGATTTGATAACTATGTGTTGGACAATGTTTATGGTTTAACAACAAAAGGTTCTAACATGTTATGTCTTATAGGGTTATATTTTAGAGAGACTTTTTTTGTTTTTTATTTAAATTTGCATATTAATGTTGAATAGTTTATATTTTAAAAATTTTGTTATTTGATACAATAACTGAGACTTTTTTTATCATAAAAAAAACATTTAGGGTTTGATATTTGTGGTTTAGGGTATAGTAGACCAACAATAAAGTGTACTACATTGTAGACTTCACAAGAAGTCTACCGTGTCGTAAATTTTAACCTAATTACAATTTTTGTCTCCCTATATAAATCAAATTTACAAAGTCTCTCTCTAAAATGGCTCCATAAGTTTCTAAAACTCTCTCACTTCTCTCTATTCTCTCTAAAACTCTCTCATGTCTTTCTCAGAATATTATGTTGTTATTTTAGGTATTATGATTTATAGTTTTCATCAACTCCTTTAAAAATGTAAGTTTTAGATCTAGTTTTAAATTTGTATTTTTATGTTATGTCATTCTCACAATATTATCTTGTTTTTGTAGGTATTTTCATTCATGGTTTTCATCTTCTCCTCTAAAAAATGTAAGTTTTAGATATATAGATTTAAATGTGTATTTATGTGTTTATATTCAAATAAAGTTATAGATTCAAACTCTCTTCATTTATTTTTCTATTATTTATCTTATAAATTCTATTTTGAAATATTTTAAAATTTAAAACTATTTTGACATTTCAAAATGTGCATGATTATTCAGATCTGAAAATTACCAAATAGTGTAGATTTCTAATGAAGTCTGTTTATAAGCTAAAGTAGTAGACTTCAAATGACATTTATTAAACCATAAATTTTTAAGCATACTTCATTAGAAATTACATGAATATGACTTTAATTTTTTTGTCCTATGTGTTTTTAATAATTTCATTTTATTTTGCATGTATTTTCTTCTATGGTTGTTATCTTCTCCTCCCAAAAATATAAGATTTAAATCTAATTATTTTAAATATGTGTTTTGTACTTATATTTAAATAAAGTTACATATTCCAAACTATGTATTTAATTTACTACTATTTGGTCTTATAATTTATGTTTTCTAATTTTGTTATTTTTTTTCATATTTTAATATCTATATTTCAGATCTAAAAAATTTCCGATAGAGTAGACTTCAAATGAAGTCATCCTAAAAGTTAGGTCTAGTAGTCTTCAAGCCCCGAAATTTAAGCATACTTTATGAAAGTTTACTCAAATATAATTTTTCTTTTTATTTTATAATTTTATCAAATTTTATCTTATTTTGCAAGTATGCTCTTCCAAATTTTTCAAATAATCTTCCCAAAAATATAATATTACATTAATTCATTATATGGATATTTTCTGTTTTTATTGAACTAAATTTATACATTCATACTCTATGTTTTTGCTTCGTTACAAGGTTGACAAAAAACTATTTTGAAATATTTTTCAGAACAAAGTAGTTTCAAATTTTCTAAATGTACATTTTTAGATATGAAATTTTTTTGTTAGTGAAGACTTCAACTAAAGTCTACTAACCATAAACCTTAAGTCGACTTAATAAAAAGTCTACTCATATATGATTTAAATTTTATATCTTATGTATTCTCATAAATTTATTTTACTTTGCGTGTACTCTTTCCCAAGACTTCATTTGAGTCATCAAAATTATAAGAAATCAAAACACCCAAGAATTTTTGTAATTAATTTCTTTGTAATAATTTATGTTTATAAGATCTTCATTTGTAAATAATAATTTGATGCAGAATCTATAAACATTGTATTCATTTTTAGTTGTGTTTCATTTCTATGATATTATTAATCTTTGTTAGATATCAATTTTTTTTCACAAGATACTCTAATCAACCAAACAATTAAAATCACCATAAGCTAAAACTATAACTAACACACATGTAAGAAGAATAAAATCTATATCAAATTCTCAAGTAGTATTAGTCTTATTTTTGAGTTTTTCAACACAATTTCAATAGAAGCAGCATATTTAAGTATTACTCTTTTTTTTACTTAAGACTTCTACAGAAGTCTGCTGCTAGACTATCAGACATCTTTCTTTCTATCAGAGATTTTCAGTATTAGTTTTTTTAGATTTTCAACACAATTTCGACGAATAATACAGAGTCTACGTATTAGTCTGTATTTACAATAGACTACTAAAGATGTCAACAGCAAAGAAAAAAAAATTTAAAACGTAAGTCTGCACAATAGAAACCAAACGTGTAATAAACATGACTAAAAACTTACAAAGTCAACATTCATCACATAAGAAAACATCCAAAGCAACAACACAACTTGAAAGTTCAACACTAACTAAAGACCCACAAATTCAACATAAGTTCAACACATCAGACAACTCGAAAGCAATGAGACAACTCAATAGTTCATCACATAAGACGTAAGACAACATCCAAAGAAATAAGACAAATCATAAGTTCACACATAACACTAACAAAAGTTTAGCCTGGACAATCTAGACGAGTGTGGCCCGGCTGTTTGCACTAGGAGCAACTATAATCCTTGTTCATCTGTCGCGGTTTGTTTTCCTTCATCTTGGAAATTTCTAGCCAAGACTAGCACCTTGACTTCTTTTGCCTACCCGGACCATGCTTGACTGGTTAGGGAAAGCATTTATGTCTTTTCAAAAGTTCTTTTTCCTCACTGGGAGCTTCCAAATATTCAACGGTAGGTGATGTGTTTTCACCACCCATTCTCTATATACAACACGTAATTGAACCATTACCTGCACAAAGAATACAATTTACAAAATTAGCGAACAAAAAATTCTTGTTTGATAATAGTATAAAAGTAGACTTACAAAGAATTCTACACTTATTAACTAACTATAAGTCAAACCAAAAAGTTGATAGTTTCATAATATAAAAGATTATTGTTCGACAATAGTACAAGACAATTAGGATTAACTAACACACACTGTAAAACTAAAAAATCTTGAAAATTCATTATGAATAATACAAAAATCCACATGTTATAGATTTTTCTATGTAGACTTCATATTCAGTCTACATAATAATCTACGTTCTTTTCAATTTACATGTGTAGACTAGCATGTAGGTTTGCAATGTGGGTTAGTTTTTGCAATTGCAAAAATCAACGAGTTATTATTTGTATTTAAAAAAATTGTGATTTATACGTCTAGAATTTCTTTTGAGTCTACTTTTTGAAAATGTTAGTTTTTGCAATTGACCAGAATTTAACCATGATTTGACTTTCAAAAGTAGACTTCATTTACAGTCTATATATATATATTTGAACATGTTAGTTTTTGCAGTTGACCAAGTTTGGCTTTCTACAAATATATTGAGATGAACGTCTACACATGTGTAGACTTCATCTAAAGTCTACTCTCAAATCTGACAGGTTAGTTTTGCATTTGGCCAAAATAAAATAGTAGACTTCATATGCAGTCTACGCTTTTTTCTCAAATTAGTAGACTGAATATGAAATCCACATTTTTTTTTGTTTTGGTCAACTTTATAACATTTTAGTCAAATACAAAACTAACATATTCAACGTAGTCAAAGTTTTGGTCAAATGCAAAACTGGTTTTTGTAGACTTCTAGAACAATCTACATAATATAGACTTCCGATGAAGTCTACTATGAAAAGTCAAAAGTTGCCCAAAGTTTAGTCAAACGCAAAAACTAACCTCTTTTACATAGACTTCTTAGTAAGTTTACTTACTTTTTTGTTTTTATTTTTGTTTTCAAAGGTTAAGACACAGACTTCTAGGAAAGTATTTTTACAAAAAGATTATTTTGGTCAATTGAAAAAGTAACCTATGCGTTGAAAAGTAGACCGCATCGTAAGCCTACACATATGCTTAGACATACAAAACAGTCTACTATTGTGACACAGATTTGAAAATGACAAAAACCATGTAAATAGTTATTTTTTTTCCGGTGTAAAGGTTGTTTCCACCCTTTACTGCCATCCAAGTTCCAAATATGAGCAAAAAGAACCACCTTTGACGACTCACAACTGAATAAATTCGAAAATATGAAAGTTTAGCTTATAAAAATGAAAGTTATAGGAGTTTAGATGAAAATGGAGAGGAAATGAGAGAAAATGAAGATTTGTTGGTTTAGAAAGAGAAAAAAAGTGGTTAAAAATGAATTCTTGAGTTTTTAAGAGAAAAAATGGTGGTTCATGGTGGTTGAAAAATTGAAGATAATGACATTATTGTAAATAAAAGAAATGTTTAGGGTGTAATAGGTTTTTTCCCATTTTTGAAATAATTAAATAATTAATTAATAATGGTAATTTTGTAAATAATTCAAAGATCTAAGGATGGTTTAAAACTTTCAAGGGTGAATAATAATGGCAAAAAAAAAATGTTGGTTTTCGGGTTGACTTGAAATTGTAGGTTGGCTTTGAAAAACACTCAAATATCAAAGATGAATATTACCTGGTGAAGTCGAGAATGTCATCTTCACTCGGAATAACATGAGGTGATTCAAAACTTCTAGCGGTGCTGGCTAATGTAATTTTTTTTCATTGAATTTGCGTTGCAGACTCAAATTTTTTAAATATCCAAATCAGATTCAAATTTCTAATTCTAAAAATCTGAAGTCCGAATACACCAACAAAATTCGAAAAAATATCTAAATTTACATCCCTAGAATAAACTATACAACAAATCCTTCAATACAATGTAAAATAAATAATCTAATCAATTGTTTCACTCCGCGCAGGGACCGGTCACTACATAGTTAATTTGTAAATTTGTATTTTATTTATCTTTATAATATTTAGACTTTAACAAAAAATTATATTAAATTTACTAATTTGGACATAATATTGATTTTTCTTAATCAATGAAGCAAGATTATATCATAAGGATTCATGACTTATTATCCCTTTCTACCATTCTTTAATGTTGAATGATTAATTCAAATTATGGTTCCCACCTTAGAATCCTCTTTTCAGACACCATCATTTTTTTTGTCTCATACGAATATATGTGTAAAAATGTTGGAGTGAGAGGAGAACGACACACAATTTATATTCACCAAAGAATGGAGGACTGTGGAAATTTATTGGACCATTCTCTTTTCTATTTTTGCATTATATCTTCAGCCGCTTGAAGATTTTGATAACTCTTATATACTTTTAGCCTCAACACTAAATCATCCTTGAATATTTAGATTTGTCCATCTTGAATGATGATTTTGATGAGAAATCACACATTAGTGAATGTAGTAAGTTTGTTGATTTGAATGAAAAATCTATTTAGCACTTCTCTTAACCTAAGAAAAAAAGATTTTTCTACAATAGTACAATATAGTATAAATAGAAACAAACATTTTTTACTTAGGAAAATCTCTTAAGGAAAAACCTTAGGGACCGTAGTTCACTCAAAAATCTATTATATAAATGGGTATAAGTACAAGCACATCCTCTCTGTTCAACAACAAGAACAAAACAGAGACTTTAGCTACAAATAGCTATCTCGAACACAAGATACTGCAACAACAAAGGAGCAACACAAAATTTTCAAAAAAGGTAGCCCCAAAATGATCTCAGCTCACTAGGATCCCGGCAACCACAGACTGATCGCATCGTAAAAATCAAAGCTGAACAAGTCAACAACATCTCTGATAAAGTTCAGTTCAATCAGAGAAGATCTCACCATCGGATTTACCAAACACTCAAGACAACACTGCTGAATAACTAAGACGACAAGCTCCACCAAAACCCAGATAACAGAGATCAAATCATTGAAATTAATTCTTTCGGTGAACCTCTAAACAAGAGGAAACTTAAAGCTTAAAAGAGGTTTACATCAAGGAGATAATATGTCTCCTTTCATCATTATCGTATCGACGGTAATGGGGATGTGTGTCTCACGCACTAGCCCTCTGGTATCACATGCTGATAACATCCTTTTCTTTAGCATGGCAGAGTCATGTAAATGCGATGAATCAAGGTAAGATAATGGGGATGTGTGTCTCACGTGCTAGCCCTCTGATATCACAATATGATACAACCTTTTCTTTAGCATGGCAGAGTCCTGTAAATGCGATGAAGTCATGAAAGACATTAAGACTTATGGGTAAGCTTCGAGGCAATGTGTCAACTATGAGAAATCATCTTTATTCTTTGGTAAAAAGATACCCGGACATGTAAAATAGAAAATGAGGGAAATATGGGATAATCTTGGGATACTAGAGGATATTAGTTGTTCTAAAGTAATAACTATTTGCTTTTTTGAAAGAGAGATTAAAAAACGGGGTCAATGGCTAGATAGGGAGATATGTGATGTCAACTTTATTGCTCACTCTACAGACTTGTGAGAAGTTAGCTATTGTCATTGCACAGTTTTGGTGGAGCTCAAACCCACTTAAGAGAGGTATTTATTAAACAAAATGAGAAAAACTATGTAACCAAAAGAAGAGGGAGGAATAGGATTCAAGATGATACATGAGTTCAGTCTCGCTCTATTGGGTAAAAAACTGTGAAGGTTAGTTCATTTCTACAATTCCTTACTAGCGAGGGTCTTGACGGAAAAATATTATAGATGGAAGTCACATTTGTGAATAAATTTTGTTGATATTCCCTCATATGTACGGACAACTATTATGGCTGCAAAATAATTAATGTCGTTGGGAATTAAATAAAAAATGCACTCAGTAAATGAGATTAGAGTTTGGGAGAATATGTGGATACCAACTATACCTTCACATCATGCTAGGTCCATTTCTTTAATGGTTCATCCAATGATGAAAATAAGCAGTTTCTTTGATAAGGGAACCAAGAAATGGAATATGGAGCTATTAGAGAACTAGTATGTCAGAAAGAGATCCCTTTGATTGAATCTTTGGCCGTAAGTCACGCACACCATCGAGACAATTATTGTTGGAGGTATATGAAGAGTGGTACATTATCAAATCCGGGTATTGAGTGGCTACAAATTTGCTTAACAAATATACATAGGAGATGTATTCAAAACTGAGTACTGTAAATCTCCAAGCCTTTGTTTGAAAGATCAAAGCACTGCAAAAAATTTGTCATCTTATATGGCAAATAGTTTCAGGCCAGCTAGTTGTAACTAGTAACTTATTACATCGTCATATGTGAAGTGACTATCATTGTCCCATATCTTGAGCAGAAAATGAAACCATTATCCATGCCATTTTTGAATTTCCACCAGCTATACAAACATGGTCTCTAGCAGCAACCCCATCTCCGCCTTTGATATTCCCTAGCTCAAGTCACTACACAAATATGGATTAACTTTTCTGGCGAAAGAATGATATTGAAAATCCGAATTGTGATAGAGATCCATATCTTTGGATAATCTGGTATATTTAAAAAGTGAAAATGAAAAATTATTCGAAAAATGAAAAATTATTTCCAAAATAAACAGGGATGAATTGGAAACTGTTAGACATGCGGAATCAGAATGTCATACTTGGTTTGAGGATGATAGTGAAAGAGATGAAATACTAGAGGATCGACGATCTTCTAGAGAAACGGTAACCTCAGAGATATGTATGAATGATGGCTCATGAACACAAGACGCACTCTTTAGTTGTTACTGATGGGCATGGAAGAATTCCATAGAAGAAATAAATACAACTTATGGGAGCCAAAAACTAAAGGAGAAGAGTTTCATCCTGACATACGAAACTTCAGGCGCTTTTTTGGGCTATGGTGTGGATACTATAAATGTCGACTTGTGAGATATTTGGCACTGATTATAAAAACATAGTCTCAATAATTCAAGATCTAGGAGCATGACCTAACTTTTTTTTACTGAATTAAACGGCTGTAAATACTGAAGAATAGATTTTTTGATTTGTCTATTGTGTTTTTTCCCGCTTAAAATGTTTTTATTTTAATTCTTTAGATAAAATAGTAGGAGCTTTCCATAGAGAATTGTATATTTTGTTACTCTGATTCTCAGATCAGATCAGATCAATTTTGTTACATGGCGTAATTTTTTTGTGTGTAAATATCTGATTTAAAACATAAAATAACCTAAAATCTCAAGTGGTAGGATCCGGTCTCTCTTTATATATAGCCGTTACTCTATTTTCACAAAGTTTTCATTCACAACCACACCTCTAAACATTTTTCACAATTTTCTGATCTAAAGCAGGAATATAACATCTTTTCTCTTTTCCTTTTTGCTTTTTACAATTTTATAAGAAATTTGAGCCTGAGAGAGCGAGAGACGGTGTAGGATGCACTACACACGCATCTCACCAATTATATTGCCTTCTCCATCACCCACCGTCACCGCCACCGTTGAATCCAGTGGTAGAGGAACCATGTTAGCTACCCTATTCATGGCCCTCCTCCTCCCTTGCGTTGGCATGTGTATTGTCTTCCTCATCTATCTCTTCCTCTTGTGGTGCTCCACACGACGCCGTATTGAGCGTCTTCGAATTTCTGAACCGGTTAAGCCGGTCATCGCTAAAGGTCTCACTATCTCGGAGCTCGAGAAACTCCCAAAACTCACCGGAAAAGAGCTCGCCTTGGCGGCGAGATCGACGGAGTGCGCCGTTTGCCTTGAAGATATCGAGAATGGCCAATCGGCCCGTCTGGTTCCCGGTTGCAACCATGGGTTTCACCAATTATGTGCTTACACGTGGTTATCTAACCACACGGTGTGTCCTGTTTGTCGTAGCGATCTTTTTCGGAATGTTCCTCAACTTAGTGACAATCATAGTCCATGTTGAAAAACAGATATTCTCCAAATACTCTTCTTCTTTATTCCTTTCCTTCTACGCGTCTTTTTTTCTTTCTGTTCGCATTTCATATTTTCAAATTTTGCCACCGTAGTTGCTTTTAGTTGTACAGCAAACTGTAACAGGGTCAATTCCAAAATTTCATGTTTTGTCATTATACTTCTTACCACCTATCGTATATAGTTCCTCTGTTTCATTATAAGTGTCAATTTAGATTTTTGCACACAGATTAAGAAAATAATTAATTTTGCATATTTTCTATATAAACACACAATTACCTATACACCTAACCATATTTCAACCAATAGAAAAATAAACTGTAGAATAAAATTAATAAATTTTGCATCGAAAGTCGAAAACGACACTTATTTTGTAACAAAATTTTTTTTCTAAAACGACACCTAATATAAAACGGAGGGAGTATAAAATAATTTTCACTAGTTACAAGGATAGATTTAAAAAATTTGATCTCAACAATTCATTATGTTACTTAAACATGAAATAGACTGAATAAATATAACTGAATAAAATAACCAAAAAATATAATAATCAATAACAACACACAAATTAAGTAATATGACCGAAACCATGTAATATTTTTTATTTTTATTAACAAAAAATATAATTACAAGAATACCATTATTTTTTAATGCCAGGTCAGAAAATTCGACACCACGTAAAAATCATTGACGACTGAGTTATGGTTACATTGCAGTTGACTTATAGGAATGTGGCTGACGGTTGATTTATGGTTACGCACACAACTTATGGTTGATTTATATATTGGCGAGCTGATTTGTCAAAAAATTGGCTGAGATGTAGCTAAGACACTAGTGAGTTCTATTTCTGCGGCTGATTTAGTCATCATCGGCTTGCTGAGTTATTAAATTTACGGCTGACTTATGGGAGGTTGTTATGGCTGATTTACATATAATCAGCCATGATGAGCTGGATTAACAATAAACTCAACCTAATTACGACTGACTTATTAACGGAGAATTAATTACTATAATAACATTCATTTGACGACTGATTTATTTAATGATACGGCTGACTTAATATTTTCTAACTTAATTATGGTTGATTTATCAGCGAAAATTAATTACTGAAATAATATTCACGTTGAGATTGACTTACATTTGTACTTGATGGTTGAAGAGTTATGTGTTCTTTTGGTGACTAACTTACTGATTTTTCATGTCATCAGTTTTGATTTTCCATGTCATCAAGTCTTATTTTCCATATCATTTTTAATGTTACAACAATCAAATGAGAGTTTATGTTACATAGGCCGCCTTCTTCTTTCTTTTTTAATATTCTTCTTATGGATCTGATAATTGTTATTTTCGGGAGTAGAGCCAACATATTCAGCTGAGCTACATATTCTCGAATAATGCTTTGAAAATAATGGTGCACGATACTCCACCTGTTTACATCTCCAATACTCAAAAATTGACCATTACGTCTCTGTGTAGAGATTACAGAGAAAAAGATAAATTATGGCTGAGTTATGGTTAAATTATGGCGACCTGTGTATTTTGTTTACAAAACAGTTGAGTTGTGGTTTATTTACGGCTGAGTTACAATTGAGTTAGAGATTTTTTTATAGTACGGCTAAGTTATATAAATATGGATGAGTTATATAAAGGTCACGACCTAGTTATGATTACAATACATGACTATGCCAAGAAGTAATAGTAGAAAAATATGGCCACACCTAACCCACAAATCACTACATTCCTCAAACACCGCACCTCACTGATGTATTTTTTTCCTCTTCTCTTGGATTCTATCTTCACTCCTTCAAACTCTTTCTCCAACCGAGCAACATTAACTCTCAGCTCCGACATGTCTTTGTTTATGTCACGTATCACCCACTTCATATCTTCAACCTCTTCTACCAAACACTCATTCGTCCATTTGAACAAATATTTTTGTTTCCACCAATATAACCAAATCTTTGTAACGACCCATATTTTCAAAATCGGTTTAGTTTATTTTTGTCAATTAATAAAAATTCTTTAAACCGAGTAGATCCTCCTTATTTCTGGTTTAATTAATTATCTTAGCCTTTTGTTATTGTGAACCTAACCGTGCATCACATATATATTACGTATGCATCTCCTTCCTTAGTCTAACCTAGCCGCATCTTTTTTTTTAATATATATATTTTAAATTAAAACAACCCGTAAGACGGGATTAGTTCCAGTTACAAGCTCGACTCGAACAAAAGCTTCCAAATCTATGTATTACAATAACTAGCTTCGCCCACCCACTAAACCCGGCACATTCCGCTAGCGTGCTTTTAATAAACTTTAGAAATCGATTCCTGTTCTCAGCCGTCCACGATGACCACGAGAAAGTGAGGTTCTCCTCGTTACCTCGGATGTTGGGAGTCCTGTGTCGTTTTCGGAGTAGCTAGGTCTCAATGAATTCTTCGAAACTTATAACCGTCACTTCCATGAAGCGCATACACTATCAACGAAAGGAAATAGAGCACATACCCAATGAAAATCGCTCCAAGTCCCGCTGAACAAACTCCAATAGCGCCAAAACCGGTCGATGACCCAGTGACCCAAAGGCCGAAAGGCCACGCGAACAGCAAACAGAAAGGCGGGACGAGAAGACCGCAACACTTGAAACCAAAAGAAGCTCTGGACCTGCAAAAGTAAAAGCGAGACAACACTACTTTGAACCACCAAGAGGAGCCAAAGTACTGGGATGTATTGGACCGCTGTTAGGAGTCACCAAGATCATAAAGACCCACAGACAAAGCGAGCCTTGATGTCCTTGCCCAACGCCGCCTCCGAGAACCAGAGGATTGGAACTTTTGCTGACAGGAAGCTAAACCTGTGACAACGGCTCAACCCACAACAAGAAAACGAAGAGCTTTAACACCAAGAAGCTAGTCGACAAGCTTTCACGGCATGGCTGCAGACAAGAACCAGAAGAGGAATGAAGAATGGGAGACAGGTCGAAGTGCCACCTCGGTGAGGCTATAGACGACCTCGACGAACACGTAACACCTCGAACCTCAGCGAGCCATCACCGGGAGCGCTAACACACGCCAACACCACCGGCTAAGAACGCCTTTGAGGTAGACAAACCTCCAAAGCACCCATGGCGACTTCAGAACCATCTCATCCTTCCTCGACGCCAAGGAGAGAACAAAGATCCACGTCCACCACAACTCCACCACAAGTCGAAAGAGACAGAACACCGGACTGCACAACATACCTGTAACGGAGCCGCACAACCCCCTCCTCGAGCAGCCGTCTCTCCGAGCAACAAGACGCCGCTAGACAATCCCTAAAAGCCGACTCTTCCGAAAGCAAACCCAGACCTACCGCGCCATGACTCCAACACCAGCAAGCTCTCGTTCTAGCCTGCGACTCCTCGCGAGCAGAGACAGAACCAAACGAAACTTATGGAGGCAGAAACCAATTGCAAAGCAGACAGGGTGGGAGAGATCTCAGATGAGCAAAGAGAAAATAAGATTAAGGGAAGAGATGGGGGTTCCGACGCCGGTAATGCGCTCGCACGCGCCGGAAGACGTCGGACTCGAGGTCAGATCTGAGATTGAAGTCGAGAGAGAAAAGGGTAGGGGAGAGAGAGAAAAGGGTCTTCAATATCTAGCCGCATCTTTTGTTGCGAGAGAAATCTGAGTTTCTAAACTTCTCATTGCTGCATCTCCCTTCCATCTCTCTTGCTCACCTCATGCGTCACTTCTCTTCTTCACGTATGTTTGTAACGGATAAGACGAGATGAGGCGCAGCGGCGAGACACAACCACCATCTCTATCAACACCGGAGGTTTGTTCTGTTAGTTTTTACCAACCGCTTGTGTTACACAACAATCGCAGTGTGTTACACACAAATACGAAAGAAGAAATAAGATAGAAATTTTCCAGAAAGTTTCGACTAAATAAACTTGTCTGAAATTACTTAGATATTATTGAGATTCTATGTATTTTTTGTTTACAACAAATGATTGACCTTTATATAGAGATCGAATCATTGCAATGTAAAAGACACAACTCTTCATTCAAAAGACACAATATGAAGAGTTGCAACTTTCTGTGTAAATAACTAACTTATGTTAATGTACTAAGGAGAGATTAGATTATTATAGTTTAACACTCCTCCTTAATCATATCTCGACTTCACTCCAAGCTGCTTCCTGAGATCTTCAAACCTTGAACAGCCCAATGCCTTTGTGAGAATGTCCGCAACTTGATCATCCCGTTTGCAATACTTCAGTTCAATGATCCCCTTCTGCTCAACTTCTCTCACGAAATGGTACTTGATTTCTATGTGCTTTGTCCTTCTATGTTGCACTGGATTCTTCCCAATTGCTATTGCTGATTTGTTGTCACATAAGATCGGAATGCCTCCTTCAAACTTTTGACCAAAATCTTCAAATAGTCTTTGTAACCACACGGCTTGATTTGCTGCTGCACATACGGCTATGTACTCTGCCTCAGCCGTTGATTGTGCCACTGTTTGTTGCTTGCTTGACTGCCAACAAAACATGGCTGAACCAAGAGTGAACACATAACCTGAAGTGCTCTTCTTGTCTTCCTTAGAACCACCCCAATCACTATCTGTGTAGCCCATAAGTCTTGGTTCCTTCACACTTGTAAAGTACACTCCAAAGTTTGATGTTCCTTTGACATATCTTAACACTCTTTTGGCTTCTTGGTAGTGCTTCATACAAGGTGATGACATGTATCTTGAGAGATAGGCGCTTGCATACATCACATCAGGTCTTGATGCACACAAATACAAAAGCCCTCCAACAATGCTTCTATACTTAGTCGGATCTCCATACTCTTTGTCATCCTCTACTCCTTTCTTTTGTGGTGTAAGTGGAGTGCTTACACTCTTGCTCTCTCGCATCCCAAACTTATCAACAAGTTTGTTTGCATACTTTTCTTGTGAAAGAAATATGCCTCCATTGTCTTGAATTACTTCCATTCCAAGGAAATAGTTCAGTAATCCAAGATCCACCATCTCGAATTCTTTCTTCATATTTTCCTTGAATGTGTTGATAATCTCAACATTGTTTCCAGTGATGATTATATCATCCACATATAGACTCACGATCAACACATCTACTCCTTGCTTCTTGATGTATAAAGCTGCATCATTCATACTCCTTTCAAACCCGTTTTGAAGGAAATATGAATCTATCCTTCCATACCATGCCCTTGGAGCTTGCTTTAAACCATACAAAGCTTTGTGTAGCCTCAACACCTTTTCCTCATTTCCTTGCGTCACATACCCAGGTGGTTGTGTGACATACACTTCTTCCTTCATTTCTCCATTGAGAAAAGCTGACTTCGCATCCATTTGATACAAACACCACTTCATTTGAGCTGCATATGCGAGTATGGCTCTTATTGTATCATGTCTTGAGACAGGGGCAAATGTCTCAAGATAGTCAACACCATATGATTGAGAGAATCCTCTTGCAACTAGCCGCGCCTTATGCTTGATGTGATTTCCGTTTGCATCGGTCTTGATCTTATAGATCCATTTCACACTTATCACATTCTTCTTCTCTGGCTTGTCCACTAGTTCCCATGTCTTGTTCTTCTCAATCATGGCGATTTCTTCATTCATTGCCTTTCTCCATTTCTTGTTACCACACGCTTCATCATAAGTGTATGGTTCTTCATGTGCATGAAGACAATATTCTATTGCTTGAGCCGCCTCTTCAAGCTCTACTCTTGGTGCCTTTTCCATGATCTCAACCATGGACTTAAACTTCTTTGGTGGCTCAGAATCTTCTTCATCTTCATCACTAGTATCATGATCATTAGTTTGAATGAAAACAGGGCTGGAAGTACCTTCGGTTTGTGTTTGTTCCTCAGGCGATTGAGAGTCTTCCATAGACATCTCCAATGTCTTCTTGACTTCTTCTAGCCTTTTCCAGTCCCACTTCTTACTTTCTTCAAACTCTACATCTCTTGATACTTCAACCTTCTCATTCTCCAGTGTGAGAACTCTGTAGCCTTTGGATTGATTGCTATATCCAATAAAAATTCCACGCTTTGCCTTGATATCTAACTTTCTCCTCTTCTGATCCGGAACATGTATGTAACATATGCTACCAAACATTTTCATGTGTGACACATCAGGCTTGTGTCCACACCACTTCTCTATAGGAGTGATATCATCTTCTATTGCCATTGATGGTAAACGATTTTGAAGATATGAGGCAGTGTATACCGCTTCTGCCCATAACTTGAGAGGTAAATCTTGCTCTGCCAACATAGTTCTAGCCATCTCCACTAAGGTCCTATTCATCCGTTCTGCTGCACCATTTTGTTGTGGTGAATAAGGCAAGGTAACTTGCTTGTTGATTCCTTCTTCTTCACAAAACCGATTAAATTCTTGTGAAGTGAACTCACCACCACCATCTGATCTCAATGTCTTGATGGTACAACTTGATTGCTTCTCCACCATTGCTTTGAACTTTTTGAATAATGAGAATGTCTCTGATTTTTGCTTCATGAAGTATACCCAACACATGTGAGTATAATCATCCAAGAGTAGCAAAAAATATCGACTTCCATCAAGAGATTGGTGCTGCATTGGCCCACATACATCCGTATGTACAATCTCAAGCTTTTCACTTGTCTTAGTTTGAGATTCTTTTGGGAAGCTTTTGCGTGATTGCTTTCCAAGTCTACATGCTTCACATGCTCCTTTCCTCACTTTAAACTTTGGTAACCCCTTTACCAAGTTTTTGTCTTGCATTTGTTGCAACCTCTTGTCGCCTACATGACCAAGTCTCTTGTGCCATGTCTCCATTTTGCCTTGCTCACTTGCGCTCATGGCTTCTTGTTCCTGAGCCGAACTCATCCTGATTCTGTAGCTCTTGTGAGTCATTGGGATATTCATTATCCTCCTTCCTTTTGCATCCTATATGATGCATCGCTTCTCTTGGAAATTCACCCGGTATCCACTTGAAACAATTTGTGGAACACTCAACAAATTTTTTGCCAAACCCGGAACCAAGAACACATTCCTTATGGTCCTTTTGCCATCATTAGTCATGACTGTGATATCTCCCTTACCGGCTGTCATGACTATGCTTCCATTTCCAATCTTTATTGGAACCTTGATACTCTTATCAAGTCTTGAGAAGTAATTCTCCTCCTTTGTCATATGATTAGTTGCTCCACTGTCTACTAACCAGACATCTTCCATCACTGTTGTTGCTTCACTCGCACTGAACAACATGTGATCTTCATTAAAGTCTTCTTCTTCAAGACTTAAGTGTGCTTTCTCCTTTTTCTTTGAGTAGCACTGGTTTGCCAAATGGCCTAACTTGCCACAATTGTAACACTCCTTGTTACTTTTGTAATCCTTCTTGGGATCATCCTTCTTCTTTTTCCTAAAGCATTCACTCTCATTGTGGTTGTTCTTCTTGCAGAAACCACACCACTTCTTG
The DNA here is from genome assembly GCA_905132885.1 of Moricandia moricandioides. Classification (NCBI taxonomy): domain Eukaryota; kingdom Viridiplantae; phylum Streptophyta; class Magnoliopsida; order Brassicales; family Brassicaceae; genus Moricandia; species Moricandia moricandioides. The sequence continues at coordinate 242,998 of CAJHQQ010000207.1, read as the reverse complement.
CCTCCACTGCGTTTTGAGTTGTCTTGTGTGACACCATAATTTTTCTGTTTCACACGAGCATCGAATGCTCCTTCACTTTTGCTTTCTTCTCTTGCAGCCAGCCTTGCTTCATGAGCCTTCAAAATCCCGATCAGTTCTGCCATCTTTGTTGAAGTCAAATCGCTTGTTTGCTCCAATACACTGACTATACTATCGAACTTTGCTGGGAGAGAGATGAGTATCTTTTGTATGAGTTGGATGTCTGTCTTTTGTTCTCCATGATAAGTTAATTGATTTGCCACTGCAACTAACTTATCCGTGAAGACCTTGATGTCTTCATTCTCATCCATCTTCAGATTTTCGTACTCCTTTCGCAACGTTTGAAGTCGAATCAAACGGACTTGAGGAGAGCCTTCATACTCTGCCTTCAATGCATCCCACGCCTCTTTAGATGTTGTTGCTGCTGCAATCCGTGAGAAAATCTCATCCGATACGGCAGTTTGCAGAATTTGCAGAGCCATCGTGTCATTTGCCACCGCTTCTTCTCTGAGCGACATTGCTCTTGCTGTCTCAGGAGTTTCATTTACTCGTGCTGGTGGGGCTCCCATGCCTTCTGCAACCACAGACCATAACTTCCTGGTCTTGAGAATGGTTGTCATCTTAATGCTCCAGAAGTTGTATTTCTCTCCATCAAATATGGGGATCACTTGATTTTGATTCTGCATCGTTTCGTGTCTCCGATAAATGGTATGCCAAAAATCTCTAGCCTCCTTTTCTCCACGCCAAGTGTTTCTCTTACTAGTGCTTTTTCGTTGTCCTCTCAACCGTAAAGCTCTGATACCATGTTAGTTTTTACCAACCGCTTGTGTTACACAACAATCGCAGTGTGTTACACACAAATACGAAAGAAGAAATAAGATAGAAATTTTCCAGAAAGTTTCGACTAAATAAACTAGTCTGAAATTACTTAGATATTATTGAGATTCTATGTATTTTTTGTTTACAACAAATGATTGACCTTTATATAGAGATCGAATCATTGCAATGTAAAAGACACAACTCTTCATTCAAAAGACACAATATGAAGAGTTGCAACTTTCTGTGTAAATAACTAACTTATGTTAATGTACTAAGGAGAGATTAGATTATTATAGTTTAACATGTTCTTCACCAATCACCACCGGATCCATTGTAGCTATTGTCCGTGGAGCCATCCTTGCCTTTGTTGGCATTGTGTAATGGAACCGAGAGGAGGAATAGGCGACGTCCGGAGTGGTAGCCTCTCATCACCGTCGATCGTTGATCTCCTCACCACCGCCGTGGATCCACTTTGCTGCCTCCGATCTGCCCCCCACGGCGGGATCTTGTTATTCCTTCACCTCCAGGTTATCACTTTTCGCTTCCATGAGTCATGACCCCTCGGAGACGTTTCCTCCTCGCCGCAAAGCCAAGCCGTGAGAGTTGAGCTCTTATTTCATATATTTCTTGTATCATAAGTAAGTTTTACATAAACCCCAAATCTAAGACGTCTGGGGTATCGACGCATATTTGTGTGGGGCGTGGTGCAGAGACGTTTGCATTCGACGCTTATTGGTTACGGGCGGGGGTATAGAGATGTCTGGGCTAGCGACGCTTATTATGATGTCGTATATCCGTATGAGGAGAATGCGGAGTGTATGAGCTAGTTATGCACTATCAGCACATTGTTTGTTCTGTGTGATGCTTTAGGTGTCGTGTTTGTTCATGCTAGAGCTAAACTTCCATAGTGGGAGTTCTATTTATATAGTCAGTGGTTTGCGTGTCTAGCATCCCATACCTCACTGAGTGACTTCCCTGTTGCTCACCCCTCTTTCTTCCCCTTTCAGGTGAGCATCAAAAGTAGTCGGATATCTGGACGGTTTGGTGTCTTGGGGATCGTCGTATTTATATCGGTTTTCATTCGGTTTTGATACAACTTTTCGATATGAATTATTCTGGTTATTAAATATAAAAAATGATTTATCCGTTTTTATTTTATTAAATATTTTAATTTTTTATTTGATATTTTTATAAATCGGTTTAATTCAATAATTTACGTAAGTAACACGCCGTTCTCGAGAGAAGAGGAGATGGGTGTTATAATCTCAGTATCACATACTTATTGATTTCAAAAGATGCCAAATAAGAACTAAAACTAACCTTATTATATCATTTTCTATAGCTATAGAATAATCTTCTTGGATTTTTAGTTTTTCTAGATGTAAATATATCAGAAGGTTCACCACACAACACTGTCTCGGCGTTCCTCTCTCCACATTCCCATGTCGCATGTTTACGTGTTCTGCAACGAAATGCTACTAAATTTAACAAGAGTTGATACGAAAAAAATTGAAATCCACTTACCTGAAACAAAAAATGAGATTGGTTAGATTAATAAGACATTTTAATATAAATTTTAGAACCTTAGCCGCAACTTTTGCAGAAGAAGATAGCTTTAATTGTTGATTTTAAACTGTGACAAGAAACACAAAAACGGCGACATTTACTTTTTTTTTAAGTAATAGAAGAAAACATATCATCGTCTCGAGATTGTAAATGTCTTGAGATTAGATATATTCCACCGCTTAATGTGGAAACACGAAACGTCGCAAGATAAATTAATACACATGAGTAAAAGTTTCAAAAATAATTTATATGATATAGTTAATTCGCTGGATACACGAAACATCGCGAGATAAATTAATACACATGAGTAAATTACACTTGTTGGCTGAATTATAGAAACTTTACAGCTGACTTATAGAAAATTAACAGATAAGTTATAAAAACATAACAACTGAATTATCTAAATAACACGACTGAGTTTATATAAACATAAATAACACTGCTGAGTTTAGATAAACATAACGACTGAGTTATCCAAATAACAAAGCTGAGTTATGTAAACGACAAAACTGAGTTATAAAAACATAACGGCAGAGTTATCAAAACATAACAACAGAGTTATACAAACATAACGGCTGAGTTACATAAACATAACAGATGATTTATATAAACATAACATTAGTGAAATACAAAAATAAACATATCGAATTACATTCAAAAACCAAAAATATCAGGGTCAAACTCATTAAACATATCGATGAGATCAAGCCAAACTCTAGTTATCATCCACTCAGGCTTCTCACCGCCACGTGCCCATATCCTCTTCAACATGCGCATTTGATTTCGAAATAGCATTCTAGCCACGAAATTAAAATGTGTCCAAACTGCCAACAGATCCCATGTGTATTTTAGCTACAAAATATAAAACAATATCAGGTTTGTTATTAAATGTAATATAAATACATAATTGATGCTTATATTGAGTATAAGAAACCAATTTTCCTTAAAATGATCAGGAATGAAACGGTAAGTCAGCCGCTCATGAACCCAACCCTCTCAAAGAATCTCTAGGATCACCTGCGAGAAATCTTGTAAAAATCTATACCGCATAACAATTGTTATGTCAACGAAGGCGCCCTCCTGAACCCATCTATGCCCATCCATTTCCACTATATGGTGAATCCAAATGCCAAAAACCGTCACAAACATTATTTAAGCTTAAGACTTGGTGTCGTCGTGCGGTTGGCTGTGAATCTGAATCTTCTAGGCAAAAATTTGCATTATTCCATGATTGAATACTGGCCCTCTGCATGTTGAACATTTCCAATGGATCTATATTGATACCCTTAAAGAGTTAATCATTATGTTTTCCATATGAACAGGATTAGCCAGGGATGAGATCTCGATCCTCACAAGGTTATCTATATTGTTATTTTTCCAAAAGATAAAATCAATTTTTGTGTAGACACCATTGGCAAGAAACACCGTCTAAGCAGAAAGAGTTGAGGCACGAGCCCAAGTTTGAAGAGCAAGTTGACACATAAATATTGTGTGATTAACAAATTAATCCGATTTTCTACACTGGAGGAAATGATTATCACATCTCCTATTTCTATGAGTTCATGAGTTCTCCCACACTCTAGTATCATATCTTGAATGCACTTTCTGCATGATTCCATATAGTATTAAAGGCTTCCCCATGATATACTCCTCTATCCATATGATTGATTATCAGTCTTAATAAAATACAAAATCACACTATAAGTGTAGCATTTACCTTGCAAGATACATGCCTCATGGATATTTGGAAATTAGACTAGTCACCGTAACTATTTAGCGAAAAGAGCTAAAATAAATTTATGAATTTCTTGGAATCAAAGACCTTCTAGTTCTTAAAAGAGCACATCCTGTCCCATGTAGACCAAATGAACCCCCTCTTTGGTGGGTTAGATTGTTACTATAATTTTGCAATCACACTTGTTAGAGTTTTTCACAAAATTTCAGTGGGGGCAAAATGTTGACATGATATGAATCGGAAATGTCTATTAAATAGATTTTATTCCTTTAGATAGCCATCACGCAGACCATCCATTCACTTTATTTTGAAGTCGCTTCTTAATGAAAAGCAAAAAACTTACATTTAGATCCGTTTATATTCTCATGGTGCCTAATTAAGCCCTCATTCCTCCTCGTTCTGGATTTCCATATATGTGTGTATCGTTTCATTTGTCACACCGAAACACATTTTCCAAAGAGGAAAGTAGACTTTTCAAATTTGATGCATTGTCCGATCGCTTAACAATAAATTTTTTGAATAATAAACACTGCATTGTATTCACGGGTCTCAGCCTTAAGTACAAGCTATCATGAGTTAAAAAGGTGAGAACCCAAGGGATTGTGAGAGCAACATATATCCCAGTAATTCTAACTTGATCTTCCGTATTTTTAGGAAAGGTAATGAGCGCTTTCAAGCGTAAGATAAAGAGAAAAAAGACAATAATATATTTAGATTAAGAACAAACAAAATGTCACCTCAATATAGTATGCATATAATCTTTACTTTAAGTTAATAAAATATATATATATATATATATAAGAACGTCTAATATCGGTGAACATAATAACCAGAGTTCAACAAAAAGATCCTCCATATTCTGCCACAACATTGCCCCCATTTTTTCAACACCTAAACTTTCAGAAAGGTTATAGATCTGACTCCTAACTCCTGCAGGACGAAAGATAATAAATGAGAAGAATGTGAGTGGTGAGTAGCCGAGAAGTTAGTCAACAATTTGATTAGTCCCATAACAAACAAGAGAAAACTTTCTAAAGGCTTAAGGCAAACATGAATCAAGTATAATGCTCGAATTGAGAATAAGATCTACTTATGGAGTTTACCTCACCCACGGTTGTATCATGCCGTCTTGATGGCATGATAAGTGTTGCGTATGGATCCTCTACCTTGATCACGTACATTTAATTTGAGTTCTTTTCACCTACTTCTTTCGCATGTATGCTAACTATCCGGTAAGCCCTTCCTTGCACCTAGATGGTAACATGCATGTTTGTATTAGCAGTGTGCTTAGAACAAGAGAAGTTGGCAAGAGTTCTCCATACCGTCTTCATTTAAATGTCTATTAACTAGGCTCTTATATATATATATCACATGTTGAAAATTACTTATTATTAGCTGAACAATCCTTGGTGTGAAAGAATCAAGATAAAGAGTTGGCTTGAAAATTGAAGATAAATTTTTAAACTTTTGAGAATGGCATTTATCCGTAGAGTGGAAGTGCTCTAAATGGGATAAATATCTAAGAGCACCTTCAACCAAGGTGCTTAATGGGATGCTTAAGGGGTGGGGCCCACAAGTACCTCTAAAAACTACCTCTTAAACCTCCCAAATAAACACCCATTTTCCTTTGGTTCTTGCACTATTTACGGGCCCCATTGACACATGGCGGCCCGTGATTCGTTTGCTTTTTTTTTTTTAAAGTTAAAAAAAAATACCCCATTTAAGGTGTTAGGGTTGATGATGCTCTACTATGAAGACCATGACATGTGCTTAGTTGACTTTTATATCTCCTCTTGGTGGTTACTTCACAACTTTCTTGTATAACCCCTCATCCCTTGAATACCATTCAGTCTGGATAATATGCACATAGATGGTTCATGTTAGGTGGCTTTTTTGGTTCAGTTACTAGATAGCCTTACAATTAAGTCCTTTACGAGTCTTGAATCTAGCTTTCAGTCTCGTTATTCATTGCCATTACTATAAGTTAGGACTGGGCGTTATTAGTTGTTACTCTGGTTTAAAATCGCTACTCGACTCGTAGTCGCCTTGAAAATTTTAATATTTGGCGTTGTCATGTTAGGCAATAAGTCGTGAAATTTCATTTCTCATCATTATAGTTTTAGTACTTGGCTATTACTTGTCTCCTTACTTGCTACTTGTTACATGCACTATTAAATACTTGTTAATACTTGTTTTTTTTTCTTTTGCTTGCATTTAAACCGGATACAAATACTTGTTACTTATCTTATAATTGTTACTTATTTCTTATCATTCTTAGGTTTTTAAGTACTCATTGTTGTGAATTTGAGTATTGAATAGTAAAATTTATATATGTATAAGTATAAAACAAATAACAACTATTAATTTTTTTAGCTAATAGGACAGGTCCGCCCTACGCGCAAAATTTGATATATCAGTTTTTAGAAAAATATAACGAAGTTACTATAGTTGTTTTGGACAATGTTAGTAATTGCTAATATTATTAACAACTGTTTTTTTTGTATTTATGTTATAATGGGTTATTATGGTTACTTTACGTATTGTTATATAATTAATTTCGTTGAATAGTTGACTTAAGGAAATAAATTTCTTGGCTTTTCTTGTTTCTTTTGTTTGATGTTTTTGGTTATATTTACTTATATATATTCTGTAATTAATGTATTAATAAGGCAAAAAAGGAAAAATAAAATAAAAAATAAAAGCAAAAGCAAAAAAGGTGACCAATGTATTATTTTTAAACGGACAAACTGAGCATAAAATTTATTCAAATTTAATCACATAATAAATTTTCATTTAAATTCAGAAATTTTATTCAGTCGTATGTTGTGTATTAAAAAATACATGAGTTTTTTATTTCTCGCTTCTAACATAATCTTTTTGACTTAGAATAAGCATATGCTTGTTCGAAGATAACATGGAAGGCCTTCAAATCCCATTTGCTAAGCAATATGTCCAATTTTGAAAATGTTGTTACGTCTACTGCAAGCCTCTGCACTATTCCATATGTCATGTATTTTTCTAGAAGATGTTACTGAAGTTAGTAAATTATGTTTCTTGTACTTTAACTATCAAATAATGAAGATGAATGGTTAAAATCTGAAGAGGGAAACATCTAAAACATGAAAACAGAGTCTTTACTTGTAATACTGGAGAATGTGATAGATTTTATAAAGTTCGTTTGTAGCCAAACATAGAGTAACCAAGACTCAAAGACAGTTCTTAACAAAGCATGGTAAAAAAAGCAGATGCATAAGCATTACTGAAAGCGGATATACTGCATCATAACTCAAGTCTCCAATCCTCTCCACCTATGCCTTACGTGCCTTCTTTACAATCTCCGAGGATCCTTGCACCTGACTACTACCACCATCTCCACCTTAGCAGGAACTGAGATGGCACCAGTGTTGTCTTCTCTATTGTCATCGTGCCTCCCTATTCATACCAAAATAACCTATTAATATCTGCATACCGAGAAGCTACCTGACTGTAAAGTACATGGAACTTACATTGTCAACAAATGCAGCATACTGTCACATTCACTAAGGATTCGGGAGATCGTAAAAGTTTGATGGTTTGCAGACTGACCCTGACCTGGAACGTGGGTTTTACCTTCCATGTCTGCAAAGTACCCGTCCGTGCTTTTGATAGGCTGGAAACAATATTTATATTTTGGGCCAATAAATGTTACTTTAATAAAAAAAAATCAAAGATGTTGACCACAAGCGTCAAACTAGAGACCTGAGATACCTATGAAAAATTATCTTTTTAACTGAACTAGTGTAACTTTTGTTTAAAACTTGGGCTGAAATGTTTGTATAAATTAAAGGCCGGAAGCACCAGCTTCCTTGGCTTCTTGTCAGGGCCGGCATTGCAACAAATGGAGGTGCCTGAGATTCCTCCGAGTTCGCACCATCACCAGCCTGAGGAAGCAACGGTTGAGTGCAATTTCTTGAGTAAAAATCAGAACAAAGGATGCATGACAGGTGGATTAAGGACATACCAAAATATGGCCAGCTTCTTAGGCTCTCATATCATGCAGTTTCGTCATAACCCCATCAAAACATCAATGAGGCCTTCAGCGATTTCATCTGCAATGGACATCTCCACATGATATATACTAGACAGTTAACGCGTATCAAGTCTCAAAGTTGACTATGTGTGTGGACACCAAGATCAATGAATGTAAATACGGTGTGAACAAATGGTACATACCGCAGGACACCAACAGCATTAGTATTATTGCACAGTCATGTGAAAGCTGAGACAGTGCGTTGAAGCTTTTTGGTGCAGTTCGAGCAAGAACGTAGCACCATCCCTTGTCCAGCTTGATGCCAATAACCCTCCCGGTGAAAATAAAATCAGTGTCCTACATTCCTGAATTAGCAGTATCAAACTTCAAAATTTTATTCCTTCCATATTCAAACCATAATATATGGTTGTTATACCTAAGAGGGAGCCGCTATGTCAAACTCATTGAGCTCAGCTATGCTCAGAGAATCCACAGTGGCATAGCCCCTTAGCAGTTGCCGGTCCACATTCACAGTCGCCGGCATCATGGTCCCCTGAACATATGTTAACAAAAAAATAATAAAAAAATCTTGGTAATAAGGATTCAACACGATAATCATAAAATATTAAAACTAATCAATTTTAAAGATCTAAACATGAATGGTTGGTAATAAGGATTGCAGACGACAGAAACATTTAAAATGTAATAAAGGAAAAAAAATCTAGTTATGAACTCAAGCGGAGGAACAGAACAAACCTGGAATCAAGTAGCAAAATATCGACACCCATGAGTTTTTCATCACATCGGACGTTACTGGCCTCCCAATAATCGGCCGATATAAAAATCGGAAAGAAAGATTGTAGCGTTAGCCATTCTACTCAAAATAAGATTACTTGTTTGTGAAACGAAATGAGGAGATGGTTCTCATAGCATAAAGGCATATCTTTTTTTATAGTCACAATCCACGGCCTTGCATGAGTTAAGATTGCATTCAAGAGGGATCATAGGGTATGCATTTAAGAAGGAATTGAAGACGGTTAATCTGTAACTGGTAGCTCTTCGGATTGATACGGAAGAAGATGAAACAAAGATCTTAGAACTCAGGTTACGCCTCGATCTCGAATGTCGGAGAATTACACGGGTTCAACCCTAATAGCAAAACGCCAGTTAAGCCGCATTTAGACTTAGAGATACTTGAGACAGGTTGGGTTAATTGTGAGAAAATAAGGCCCGAAAAGAAACGAAGCCCATATGTCGACCAAATAAATGAAACGCTGCAGATTTGTTTACATGACACGTGTCATATTCAGGTGAAGCTAATTGATGACGTTGCACTATATGAAGGGAGGAAAGTATCTTATATATAGTAAGATTTAGCTTGCTACAACCCGTTACTTACCTAGAGAAGAAATTTTTTTATCGTTAGAAATACACAATGCTTCTATATTGAAATATTCATGTTTTTTTAATTATTCTTCTTTATAATATGTACACATTTCGTTTAAAATAATTTTCATGTTTTTTAGTAGAGTAAACAAAAAAAACTTTCATGTCCATTTCTAATAGTATATTATTTAGTAAGTAGTTCTTAAACACTAAAAATTACTCATAAATAATTTACAAGTACTCACAATAACAAGTAAGAGAGCGGGGTAAGTAACTTTCAAATAATTCATTTTTGGTCAAGTACTCAAGATAGCAAGTACTTGTTTTAGTACGTCTAGCACAAGTATAAATTATTAACACTCAAACAAGACAAGTTAAATAATAAGTAGGCCTAAAATAGTGAGTACTCGTCTTATGCCCAGCTATTTGTTCATTCTCAATTGCAATCAAATTCAATAGTAAAAATCTTGGATATAGCCACAAATATTTGGTAGAAAATCTTAAAAAGCCAAAAAGGAATTATGGCAGAACTACAAATTCCGGTTAATCGTAGAAATGGTAGCTCTAGATTACTTATAAAAACAGCAAGAGATCACAAAGACCTCAACATATCGACAAGAAGAAACAAATAGATCAACTCTTAGCGTACGAAGGAAAAAAACGGGAAGTCATGCTTCCACCTTCGAGGACAACCGGTGGTGAACCAACCGTCCATAGATCTGTCGACTGTCAGCGCCTAAATAGTGACCACCGCGACAGTAGTCCGGCGGTACTAACATCTGAACCAAGAGAGGGACCGTCTCCAGAAACCATAACCACCGCACCTACCTTATCTCATCAATGTCTCCACAAGTCTGATAAACCAGGCACTCAAATTATGTTTTGGTGGAGAGAGAAAGCCGCGTTGGAAGGGATACACGACCGAAGGAATTTTTTGGTTTGTGTAAGCCCATGTCCAACTCTCTATTGTCCGATTAGTACGATATTGTCCACTTTGGGCCTGAGAGGGTGGCTCACATGGATTTACTTTTGGTTTCCTTCCAAAAAAGGCTTCTTATTAATTAGAGTTATACATCTCTTGATATATTAGACACTCTTTGTGTAAACTTCCAATGTAGGACTTTGTTTGATATCTCACAGAAATGCCATCCCTGAGCTAAATCCATCACCAAAAGATTCCCTCGCAAAAAAGATACAAACCCTAACCCCCAATGGCTAGCTTGCGAATTCCGGTTAGATCTATGCGTCCTCAAGCAGAGCACACCAGACTTCAAACCGAAGAACCACCAGGAGCCATGTGCTTTCTTAGAGATCCCCGCATCAGAAGATCTTCGATTTGCCAAAGTGGAAAGAAGTGCCTATATAAACATCGATATCTGAGTCTCGCTGGTCATTGAAAGTTGAGGCCAAAAGAAAGAAGGGGGGGGGGAGAGAGATCAAACCGGTCGGACAGGGACACCTCCAAAGCTGGAGAGTCTCCACCAAATGTTGTTGGGAGAGAAAAAATTCAGCTCTGTGTGGGACATGTCTCCAATTAAACATTGTGTTATCTTAATTCTGTATTAGAAAAGATTGTATTTTAAGAAAGTTATAATTAACATTAGTAAATTGTTTGTATTTTTTTATTTTTTAAGAAATTGAAAAAAAAATATTGTAACGCCCAACCGCCCACAACTAATGAGTCTTCCACGCCTGCTCTTGACCCATCAGCTCCATTCCGTGCGACGGGCGGTGCGTTAATTTTTTGTAATCACGAAATTCTTGTTTAATGTCCCTTCAATCACCACATGATCTTTTTCCGTGCTTTGGACTCAGTCACACAAGATAACAAATCACTTCACGATAAGTCACTCATCCTTTCACTAGTCCAGCACAATCACGCTTAACTATGGATTTCTAAACGGATATGTGGCGGAAACGCTAAGAGAACTTTGGTGAAATAAGTATCCAAATAAATTCTCTTAAGCCTTTCCACATATACCAGAAATCAGGATGTTACAATTCACCCCCACTCACAGAGCGCAACATCCTCGTTGCACACCATAATAGGTCTCAAGACGCCTCTCGGGTCAGAACCAAGATGGCTAACCAGCTCTGTTACAACTTGTAACTCTTTGATCGCCACGGCTAATGGACCTCCTACGCCCTCTCTTTCGGCTCCTGAGCCCATTCCGTGCGACAGCGGTGCGTTAATGTTATACCATGAATGTTATACCTCTCTTTGTGCTTTGGACTAATGATATACCATGAATATTAAAAATTTAGACCATGGTATATGATCTATTTAGAATATATTATATGGGTTTGGAGTATGTTTTAGAGTGTTTTCAGGTTCAAGTACGTTCTGGAGAACTTTGGTGATTCTGAAGCTTTTTGAGATGTAGAATTGCGCAGACGCGTCAAATATTTAGCTATGGATGTAGACTTTACCATTGAGATATTATATCACTTTGGATACAATATATATCTTTGTGTTGCTTTTTTTAATGCCACCGGTTTGAGGTCTATCGGGATCTTAGAGCCAAAGTTATGTCCATTTTACTGAAGAGTGGTCCGTCTACCTCGTGAGAGGAAGCTGTAGTGCATATGAAGAGTGTCGATCGACGGAAGACCCTTGGGGTCGATCAACGGTGATGACAGAACACGACCGCGTCTATTTTATGACCGAATAACCCAGAAGATACCACAAATTACAAGAATGCGCTTGATGACTTTAAACCCTATTTATATGTTTTATATGCCATTGTTTAGGCAACATACTATCTTAGCTTTCTTTTATTCATAGTTACAGGGTTAGGAGTGAAGGGAGAAAATCCTTAAGAGTCCTCCCAGAACTCCTTTGGTTCTTTATTAGAAATTTCTATTTATTATGTTCATCTATGATTTCTGTTTCTTTGATCATTTCTGAGTAGTTTACTTATTAGATTTAAGTTTATTAAAGGTTTTGATGAATCAGCAAAACAATATAATTGCTAAGGTGATTATTAGATCTATCATCAGATTTGTACTTATTGCTTGTGTTCTTGCTTATATACCTAGTACCATGATATTAGGATATCGAGAATTCTGTGATTGCATGATCAATACTTGAAATATTTTCGCTGACCTTAAATTATTAGGGACAATTAAGAGAATGGTCTAGTGATTCTAAGTGAACCAATCGAATCTGATCGTTTAATGCTTGACTAAGAAAGCCATCGATAGATGTCGTTTGCATATCATCGATCGACGGTCATTCCGAGTTTGCACATGCATGTTGTAGACTTTGAGCTTAGCCATAGGATATATAACTTAGAATATCTTTACTAATTGAATTCATGTTCTATGATTGAAAACCTCTTGGTTTCTATCCATTATAATTCACTCTATGAAACCCTAGTTCTAGATATTTATTATTATTTCTTACAAACATATCAATCAATCAAATTCTTCGCTTTATTTAATGCTTTAAATCTATTTGTCTAGCTTTCTCGCGATTGTATTGAGTTTATTGTGTGCCCACGCTCTCGGTGGATTTGATCCCTAAGTACTACAACTGGACCTCTTGTTTCAGAGAGTAAAGTTGCTCGAGGTTTAATTTGAGCATATCAAATTTGGTGCCATTGGCGAGGAGCGAGGATTCGCCATTAGACTTAATTTATTTAATTTAGTCTAGGTTATTTTCTATTTAAGTTTACTTACATAATTTTTTTTTCTTGTGTTCCAGGCACATACATCTTAATACCCAAAAGAAATGAGAAGAGGTTTTTTAGGTTCTTCAAAGAAGGAGCCTGCTGATTCATGCATGATCCCTAAGTCTACGAGGGAAGTATCGATAGAAACCCTCCCAGTAGCAGCGATCGACAGCGTGAAACAAGCATCGATCGACACCAACTCCTCGGTATCAGTCGACATTACTTGCGGAAAGATTGAGAAGGTCGAGGTACTCATACTGAGTTTTGATGAGAATGAGAACTTGCGAGACGAAGAAGGCCGCGCTCGCAACAGTGCAGGACAACTGATTTATACACATGTGGCTGTAGTCTCTGATTCAATTTCTGTTGCCGGAGAGGATGACTTTGAGATGCACCCCGACTGGAATGCTTGGTTAGATCAGCATCTTTTTCAGGGTTTACCTCACGAAGATCCTAAAAACACATCAGAGTTTTAATGTGTGAATTCGTGAGTACTGAGCTGTGTGAATACTCTAAGGGAATTTATCGAGATGGATTGGTCAACTGCAGCCAGGATCTCTAACCTGCTGGGAGGAATTGAAAGATATTTCCTCCAAAATTTCTTTTTGATGCTGAATCTACTCGAGAAAGAGAGCTTAATGATAAGTGGGACATGATGCTTGAAGGTTGGCAGAAGATGAGGGACGAACTGAATATAGGACAGCTGATCAACCACAATATTGCAAAGGGTAATGAACGTCATGGATATGAGCCGAGCAGAGCAGAAGAAGCTGATATTAGTGATCCAACCTCAGCATCGATCGACACAAATACCTCAACGTCGATCGACACTAAGACCTCAGCATCGATCGACACCAGCCTCTACTGTCAGTCGATACCACTTGAAATCCAAGAAAGATTGAGTTGTCCTCATGACATTACAGACTCGAAATTAAAGAGAAACGATGTACCAAGTTGTTATTTTCCCTAAATGAGAAAAGAGATATCACCATGGAAGATTTCTTGGAGCTAAAAGAATTCTTGGAGCTAGAGGATGGAGAAAATCTTGGATATTTGGATTATGATAAAGATATCCTTATGGAAGATTTCTTGGAGCTAGAGGATTTCTCGAAGCAATTTAATGAAGCACAGCCTGAAGATTTGGGTCAGGATTTGGAGAAGAAGCTTGATGACGATCAACACACTTTGGAAAAAGATTTGGAGACTTCAACAAAAACTAGCATCTATCGCCACCCACCGGATAACATTGATTGGCAGCCACCCAATTGCATCAATTGACACCTGCTTGATGATATAGATCGACACCAATGGTTGGACGAACTGCCATGATACATGATTGAACCAGAACCGATTAAGGAGAGAATGCACATGTACGGGACCTCAAACCTTTCTGTCTTTGAACATCTACACCCATCTATTTTTGTTGAAGAATTTTCTTGGTTTCACAAAGGAGTAAAGAGGATACATGACCGTGTGAGGTTTGTTATTCCTAGCGCTGTTTTTGAGGTTGAATTTCGTATCCCACCAGAAAGAAATGTGCATCTGGATCCCTACATTGGGGTATTTGATGATCCTTTGCATGCAGTAGTTTCTGAGAGAGGATTGAGGTACGAAGGTAACATTGACCAAGGACCATCCGCAGCAGTACTGAACGACACCACCATTAAAGAGTCAATCGACGCCACCATTGGAGTATCGATCGGCAACAACATTACATATCGATCAACACCCCTCGGGTATCTCAACAAAAACAGATGAAAATCCAAGTCTGGGGGAAGAGCATAAAGAAGAAGGAGAAGAGAGAAGAAAAATTGGAAGAAGAGGAAAAGGACCAAGGGCGGTCCTCGGTTGTCATTAATTCCTCACTTTTAAGGTGGTGTCAGAAAATTAGAGTGCACAACAGATGCTTTTCACAGCTATTTTCAAAGCTTCGAGCACTCTTTATTACTGAGATGATAGACAAAGGAGAATAATCTATGGAGGCTTTCACTAAAAGAGTGATGCAGCTGAAGTAAGTATTCACTAAGACTTGTTTTGGAGCAAGTTTTTATTTTCATCCGAACTGAATCAGATCTCTAGAAGTTAAACTAATGAATAATAATAAGCGCCGAGTGGGAGGCAACCCAATATTAAGTAAGTTTTAAATTGGTTTTATTTTCATTGATTACTATTTTTTTTTGTTTTTTACTTATTCCAGGTTAAAAACTTGAGAAAGACAACCTTCACCTCAGCATCGACCGATACATGATCAATTTCGATTGACGAACCATAACGAGCATCGATCGATCGACACTCACCATCAGCGAGCATGTATACAGTTTCTCCTTGTTAAACTTTGTCCTTATGATTTATTTTCCCACCAATATTAGACTGTATAACACTGGGGATAGCGTTGTTTAAGTCTCGGTGAGGTTGTTACTCATGTTGTGTTTTCTTTTGAGCTTTAATTTTATAAGTTTTATTGTGTGAAGAAGGAGATGATGAACTTTTTCAATTTTACTTAATATCTAACCGCTTTCTAGCACCATTCTTTGAGGTTATTGACTGCAGGGTGTACTGAATGGAAACACCAAAGCTGATCACCTGCCAGTAACATCCACGTCTGCTGAGAAAGTCTGAAGCAAATAAAGTTGACCTCCAACCTTTTTCAACTTAAATTTCTTGTTTTCGGGCTTGGTATACACTCGATCAGTTTCTTCCTGCAGGTTTAGGAGGTAAACGACCATGTGTTTCAGGTTCCCTTCTCTTTCTCTTTGGCATCTAGAAAAAGAAAAAGATTGAGATGATTTTCTGAAAGATACAGAGGGGTAGGTAAATGTGACAGCCTGTCCCGCGGACCCAGACTCACAGCCCTGCAGGGCACCGACCCTAACCCCTCACCGTGGGAGGAAACGCCTCCACATCCACCGGTAGGTTATTGGTGCACTTGGCGTTACTCGAACCCAAGACCTCACCCTTTAACAACTCTCCCACAGGACAAGCTGTCACCAATTGATCTGCAGTTCAATTGGTGACAGCTTGTCCTGTGGGAGAGTTGTTAAAGGGTGAGGTCTTGGGTTCGAGTAACGCCAAGTGCACCAATAACCTACCGGTGGATGTGGAGGCGTTTCCTCCCACGGTGAGGGGTTAGGGTCGGTGCCCTGCAGGGCTGTGAGTCTGGGTCCGCGGGACAGGCTGTCACAAAAAAGTCGACTTTTATTTAACGGCCTACCCCACAACTGGGCGGATCAGCCGGCCCTGCAGTGCACCGACCCTAACCCCTCCCCTGTGATACAACCTGCCCGAATTCACCCTAGGCCTCGGCTCACAGGTGGGTTATTGGTGCGCTTGGCGTTACTCGAACCCAAGACCTCACCCTTTAACAACACTCCCACAGAGAAGCTGTCACCAATTGACTGTAACGACCCTAACCCGGGTTTCTCTTCTAAACCAATTTGTTTTGTTCCATCTCAATAAGAATTATTCTATATCTTATTTTTCACCTAAACCAATTGGTTTGGGTTTAATTAATTACCCTATAAACCAAACTCTTGTTTTGTCGTAATTAGTGGTATATATATAATTATATGTATTCCCTTCCTTCCGAATGACCTAGCCGTCACGTCTCGTGAATGTTGTGGTCTCTCACCACTTCCAAGAAGCTTGTTCATCTCTCCCTTTTGGCTTCTTCTTCTCTCCTTCACGTATGTTTGTATCGGAGAAGACGAGATGAGATGCAGTGGCGAGACGCAACCACCATCTTTATCACCACCGGAGGTTTGTTTTTCACCAATCACCACCGGATCCATTGTAGCTATTGTCAGTGGAGCCATCCTTGCCTTTGTTGGTGTCATGTAGCGGAACCACCATGGAGGAGAGACGAGCAACACTGCCATCACATCACATCATCGCGGCGCAGATTCACATCACCATCAGTCATGAATCACCGGAGTTCAGCACATGTCGTCGGAGGGTGTGATCAACTGCCATAGATCAAACCCGTGAAGGTTTAAGTGAAGCCTTATTCTGTTTCTTGCGCATGAAGTTATTGTAAAACCTAGACTGATCATTATATTCTTGTCCTTTCCTTTCTTTTTCCAAATGGGTCATGTGGGGTTCATGTTATGTTACTGATCCATAATCGTGTTCCTTGGTTAAGCGTGACCAGATGTGACTCTCCTCCCAAGGCAAACAAGTACGAGATCTATGGTGCATATTTATTTTATTTTACGGTGATCAAGCTATCCCGTAAGTTTCCATTTCGCTTGGGTCATCCGATATTGCTAAGGTGAGGGTCTATTCCGTAAATCCCGTACCAGTGTAGAATTCTTCCTATTGTAGTTTAGATTTCGAAGCATGATCCATTTGTTTGAGTCGTGATTGGTAGTTAGTTAATTCATTGTAAACCGGAATTAGGGGTCTAGAGGATTCAACCTTGATTGGATTGTGTGATGTTAAATTGATGATATATAAATATAATATATATAGATATTCGGTAGGGACTATGTGAGGTGTGCGGGGGTTCAGGGATGCCTGGGCTATCGACGCAGATGTGGTGGGCGGGGGTTCGGAGACGTTCGGACTATCGACGCAGATTGTTGTGTGGTGCGTGGTGCAGAGACGTTTGCATCTGACGCAGATGGTTATGGGCGGGGGTACAGAGACATACTGTACTAGCGACGCAGAGTATGTATATCCTTATGAGGAAATGCGGGGTGTATGGACTAGCGGTATGCTATCATCGCATTGTTTGTTTTGTGTGATGCTCTAGGCATTGTGTTTGTTCATGTTAGAGCTAAACTTCTATAGTGGGAGTTCTATTACTCATGTCAGTGGTTTGCGTGTCTAGCATCCCATACCTCACTGAGTGACTCCCCTGTTGCTCACCCCTCTTTCTTCCCCTTTCAGGTGAGCATGACGAGTAGTCGGATATCTGGACGATTTTGTGTCTTGGGGATCGTCGTATGTTATAACGGTTTTCATTCGGTTTTATACGAATTTTCGATATAGATTATTCTGGTTATTAAATATTAAAAAATGATTTATCTTGCGTATATTTTATTTATGTTTATAATTTAAAAATAATTTATCCCGCTTTTATTTTATTAAATATTTTAATACATGTTATTTGATATTTTTATAAATCGGTTTAATTCGACATTTTATCAGTAGTAGCACGCCGTTCTCAAGAGAGGAGGAGACGGGTGTTACAATTTGGTATCAGAGTGAGGTTCCGTCCCGGCTCTGACCCGGGATGGCGATTTATGGGACGTGGATTTCAACGATTTTTAATGTTTTGGGGATTGGGAATTTTTTTTTCAAAAAAATAGTTATGAAAACCATCCGTCCAGTATCACTTGGTTAGTTGTTCGGATTTCTAATTTTTTTTTTTTCTTTTCCGCCAATGCCGTTGAAGTTCTTCTCGAGTTTCTTCTTAGAATTCGGGACGAATTCCAGTTAAGTGGGAGAGAATTGTAACGACCCTAACCCGGGTTTCTCTTCTAAACCAATTTGTTTTGTTCCATCTCAATAAGAATTATTCTATATCTTATTTTTCACCTAAACCAATTGGTTTGGGTTTAATTAATTACCCTATAAACCAAACTCTTGTTTTGTCGTAATTAGTGGTATATATATAATTATATGTATTCCCTTCCTTCCGAATGACCTAGCCGTCACGTCTCGTGAATGTTGTGGTCTCTCACCACTTCCAAGAAGCTTGTTCATCTCTCCCTTTTGGCTTCTTCTTCTCTCCTTCACGTATGTTTGTATCGGAGAAGACGAGATGAGATGCAGTGGCGAGACGCAACCACCATCTTTATCACCACCGGAGGTTTGTTTTTCACCAATCACCACCGGATCCATTGTAGCTATTGTCAGTGGAGCCATCCTTGCCTTTGTTGGTGTCATGTAGCGGAACCACCATGGAGGAGAGACGAGCAACACTGCCATCACATCACATCATCGCGGCGCAGATTCACATCACCATCAGTCATGAATCACCGGAGTTCAGCACATGTCGTCGGAGGGTGTGATCAACTGCCATAGATCAAACCCGTGAAGGTTTAAGTGAAGCCTTATTCTGTTTCTTGCGCATGAAGTTATTGTAAAACCTAGACTGATCATTATATTCTTGTCCTTTCCTTTCTTTTTCCAAATGGGTCATGTGGGGTTCATGTTATGTTACTGATCCATAATCGTGTTCCTTGGTTAAGCGTGACCAGATGTGACTCTCCTCCCAAGGCAAACAAGTACGAGATCTATGGTGCATATTTATTTTATTTTATGGTGATCAAGCTATCCCGTAAGTTTCCATTTCGCTTGGGTCATCCGATATTGCTAAGGTGAGGGTCTATTCCGTAAATCCCGTACCAGTGTAGAATTCTTCCTATTGTAGTTTAGATTTCGAAGCATGATCCATTTGTTTGAGTCGTGATTGGTAGTTAGTTAATTCATTGTAAACCGGAATTAGGGGTCTAGAGGATTCAACCTTGATTGGATTGTGTGATGTTAAATTGATGATATATAAATATAATATATATAGATATTCGGTAGGGACTATGTGAGGTGTGCGGGGGTTCAGGGATGCCTGGGCTATCGACGCAGATGTGGTGGGCGGGGGTTCGGAGACGTTCGGACTATCGACACAGATTGTTGTGTGGTGCGTGGTGCAGAGACGTTTGCATCTGACGCAGATGGTTATGGGCGGGGGTACAGAGACATACTGTACTAGCGACGCAGAGTATGTATATCCTTATGAGGAAATGCGGGGTGTATGGACTAGCGGTATGCTATCATCGCATTGTTTGTTTTGTGTGATGCTCTAGGCATTGTGTTTGTTCATGTTAGAGCTAAACTTCTATAGTGGGAGTTCTATTACTCATGTCAGTGGTTTGCGTGTCTAGCATCCCATACCTCACTGAGTGACTCCCCTGTTGCTCACCCCTCTTTCTTCCCCTTTCAGGTGAGCATGACGAGTAGTCGGATATCTGGACGATTTTGTGTCTTGGGGATCGTCGTATGTTATAACGGTTTTCATTCGGTTTTATACGAATTTTCGATATAGATTATTCTGGTTATTAAATATTAAAAAATGATTTATCTTGCGTATATTTTATTTATGTTTATAATTTAAAAATAATTTATCCCGCTTTTATTTTATTAAATATTTTAATACATGTTATTTGATATTTTTATAAATCGGTTTAATTCGACATTTTATCAGTAGTAGCACGCCGTTCTCAAGAGAGGAGGAGACGGGTGTTACAGTAAATTACATGTAACCTCATTATTCTAATTCAGAAAGGAATAATCACACACTATAAAGCGACGAATAGGTAAATTACAGGTGACCCCGTTTTTCGCCTACACTTTTTAAAAAAAAATGAGAGAAAAGAAAAAGAAAGATGAACAAGATGGATTGTATCAGCATCATCGTTTCATTGGACTTATATATATATATATAAAGAGATTTATAGAAGAGAGAAAGAGAGAAGATAGAGATCAGAGAAGACTGTCCGTGTGTTCAGAAACCTGTTGGGGGTAAGAGTCTATGTGTCCTTTGGTCGATACTCTCAAAATATAGCCTACACATTTATTTGCAGAAATGAAGCCAGTAGAGGAGTGAATTAGGCGGAATTTTGTATTGTATGCTGGATGGTTTGGTTGCTAAGCTAGTGTGTAGTACATGGAAGTGCCTCTAAAGTTGGCAATGATCTGACCTGGCTTGAAACATTGCAGAGGTGAAGGTAGTAGTTTAAAAAAAATTGTGTGAGCCCCTGCTGTTTTCAAACCTCTTGCCAAGAACTACTCTTTGTGTTCTTTGAGGACAAACAAAAATGTAAGTCTGGGGGAGTTGATATGCCATGGATTTTACCACTTTTAGACCATGGTACATGATCTCTTTAGAATATATTATATGGTTTGGTGTCTTTTGTAGAGTGTTTTCAAGTTCAGCTACGTTCAGAAACTTTGGTGATTCTGGAGCTTTTTGAGATGAAAAACTGCGCAGACGCGTCATATGTTTAGCCATGAAAGAGAACTTCCCATGGTGCGATTGATATCATATTTGGACACAAGACAAAGATTTGAGTTAGATTTCCAATTCCACCGGTTTGAGGTCAATCAGGATCCTAGAGCCAAAGTTATGCTTATTTTACTGAAGAGTGGTAAGTCTGCCTCGCGAGAGGAAACTGTCGAGGAGATGAGGGAGTGCCGATCGACGGAAGACCCTTGGTGTCGATCGAAGGTGATGCCAGAACACGGGCTGAGTCTATTTTATGACTGACTTAAGCCTAGAAGATACCACAAATTACCAGAATTCTCCTAACGACTTTAAACCCTATTTATATGTTATCTATGCCATTGTTCAGGGAACACGCTATCCAAACTTTTTATTATTCATAGTTTCAGGGTTAGGAGAAAAGGGAGTAACTCCTTCAGAGTCCTCCTGGAACTCCTTTGGTTCTTTATTATTGATGTCTATTTATTTTGTTCATCTATGATTTATGTTTCTTTGATCATGTCTCAGTAGTTTACTTGTTAGATTTAGGGTTTATTAAAGGTTTTGACGAATAAGCCAAAATATAGAATTTCTACGGTGATTATTAGATCTATCATCAGATTTTTACTTATTGCTTTTGTTCTTGATTAGCTACCTAGAACCATGTTATTAGGATATTGAGAATTGTGTGATTGCATGATCAATACTTGAAATATCTCCGATGAGCTTAAATTACTAAGTACAATCAAGAGAATGGTCTAATGATTCTAAGTGAACCAATCAAATTTGATCGTTTAATGTTTGACTAAGAAAGCCATCGATCGATGCCATTTGCATACCATCGCTCGACGGTCATTTCGAGATTGAACAAGAAAGTTGTAGACTCTTAACTTAGCAATATGATAGATATAACTTAGAATATGTTTACTAATTGAGTTCGTGTTCTATGGTTGAAAACCCCTTCTACCCATTATAATTCACTGCCGGAAACCCTAGATCTAGCTATTTATTATTATTGCTTCCAAACAAATTAATCAATTACAAGCAAATTAATCAATCAACTTCTTCGTTTTATTTACTACTTTAAATCTATTAGCCTAGCTTAATCGCAGTTGTATTGAGTTTATTGTGTGCCCACACACTCTTTGGATTCGATCCTTAACTGGACCTCTTGTTTGAGAGAGTAAAGTTGCTCTAGGGTTAATTTGAGCATATCAACTCACCCACACGGTAGCGTGAATCACTTTCCGATTTGTTAATTATTCTTTCACTACTATAGTGCAAACACACCTAATTATGGAAATTTAAATGGATGGGTGACGAAAAAATAAATATATTTAAATAGTTAAATCAATTCTCTTAAACTTTTTCAAATATATCAGTTTGTTACAAATATGTTTTACTTATTTTTCTGCTTTTTATTCTGATTTCATCCGCATTTTCAGTCGAGACCCTATAAACGTAAGTCGTTTTACATTATACAGTATAGGATTGGTTTGGAGTCTGTTGGTGTGAATGAAGCGAAAAATATCTGAACTCTCAATTGATAAGGAAGAAGGAGAAGCCACCTTTCGTAGCTCAGCAAATCAGGTGTCAAAGATGGTGTTTTCTTTTGTTAAGCATGTTAAAGATGTATATTATCTCTGAAATAAAGAAATGAATCAACATTAAATTTACACCCACACAAAATTCAAAATATTAGAAAATAATTGAAAGAGAATGGTTGATTAGGAGTGTTAGTGGGGCACTCTCGCCAGCTAGCAAGCTCGTCAAAGTGGGATACATCTGTCTCGTAGATCAAAACTTTATTTGAGTGTAAAACAGAAAACACTTTATATTAGGTTTATCGGTTATCTCAGTGCCACCAAAAGTTTTTTATTGGCTACGTCCCAGTACATGGCTTTATGTAGTGCTCTGCAAATTATCTGAAATATCTGTTTGGACCCGTTCCCTTTTTTCTTTTTTTCTTTTTTGGACCCGTTCTTGATTTGCTGTAATCTTTAAAAACATTATTTAAGAATAAAATTGGAAACCTTAACAAAAATACTAAAAACTAACATATATATAGTCAAAGGGTTTTGTGATGATTGGTGTCTAGATGTAATTCTTAGATCTGTTAATTAATTAGTCTGGGAATGAGAAAGCCTAACACAACACACGAGACTATAAGTTCAGGTCCGTTGCGGAATCTTGCCAGAATTTTGTTTTCAAATCCATGAGTTAATTTGGACTGGCAAGCTTTAAACTGGATTTTATCAATCGTGAAAGACTAAAATAACAGAACCACTGTGCATTTGTTGAAGGAGACTTCTTGTAATGCCCATCTCCGTTTTCAAAACCGGCATGGTATAATACGAATTAAAAATTAGATATTGTAGGACGTGGATTTTATCTCTCAACAAAGCCCATCAGATAACAAGTTTGTCCCATAAGTTTTGAAGCATCAGCTCGGCTTGCAAGATTCAAATTCGAGCATATCTACTTGACTGAAGACTATTTTTAGCCGACGAAGGACTGTTTTTAGCCGACCGACAGAGGCAACTAAAAGCTTTTAGTTCTATAGTTGAACTCGTCGGCCCGGTAAGCTAGCCCTATAAGCTAAGGATCATTGGAGCAAGCCAACGTAGGGCAGCAAAAGTACAAATACACACACACACACGCACACGCACGCAGGCACGCACGCACGCACACCCCCCCCCCCCCCACACACACACACACTTTGACAGCTAGAATTAGGGTTTTTATTTATCTTGTATTCTATCGATTTATACTTTTTCAGCCAGCTCTACGAGCAGTGGTTTACTTCTGTCGTTCGTTTCCATATTAGTAAATTCACAAACAACATTATAATCTAATAGATGCCTTTGTTACAATCCACCGACGAGTTTTGGCAGCCACCGTGGGGCATAGCGAAGTAGCATCAAAACAAGATCAAGATGGCACTCGAAGACTCAACCTCTAGTGAAGAACCGGAACCTACTCCTGTTGCTGCAGAATCAACCATGTCTGAATTCATGAGCATCGTCATGGCTCGTCTCCTTCAACAAGAAGAAGCCCAAAAAGCACCGACCGAACAACTTGCCGCCTTAGCCGTTGTTCTCGCGCCTCCAACCGGTCAAACGAGTAACCTTCCGACCATAGAAGAACAACTCTTCAACACCGACCGAACGGTCACCACCGGACTAAAGACAGACAAAGTCGCTAATCCAACCACCGGATGTATAGCGACAGCCCAAGGAGTTTCAAATGACTAGGTGCAACATGTGACTCTCCCTTGTTTGATTGCGTCCAAGATAGATCTGAATTTGAATGAATGGCTAAGATGTCTTAACCCAAAATTTGCACAAAGTGATCTGACTCGGACTTTTCACATTTCTTCTTTGGTTGATACAAGGCTGACCCAAACTTTGCACGGTCTGATAATTCACGTGCACACTTTGTGCAAACTCGACCATCTTCCTCAGCTGAATGCCTCTTGCTTCTATTTTCCAACAACTTCTGCTTCTACTTTGAATAAGAATGCTTTGTGGCATGCTAGACTAGGACACCCTCATGTTAGAGCTTTAAACTTAATGTTACTAGGTGTTGTTTTTGAAAATAATGAGTGTGAAGCTTGCATTTTAGGCAAGTATTGTAAGACTGTTTTTCAAAGATCATTTACTGTTTATGAGAATTACCTTGATTTGATTCATTATGATGTTTGGACTGCATTTTGCTTATCTAGAGATAATCATAAGTATTTTGTCACATTCATTGATGAAAAATCGAAATACACTTTATTAACATAAATACCTTCAAAACATAGGGTCTTTGATGCATTAAAAATTTTTTAATCTTGTGTAACTAACCATTATCATGGCAAGTTCAAAATTTTTAGATCATATAATGGAGGGGAGTACACAAGTCATGCATTCATGGATCACTTAGCTTAACATGGGATTCTCCATTAAATCAGTTGCCCCTATACTCCTCAACAGAATGGTGTATCTGAAAGAAAGAAATGTCACCTTATGGAAGTAGTAAGGTCTCTGATGTTTCAAGCCAATATCCCAACGAGGTTCTGGAGTGATGCTATTTCCACAGTTTGTTACTTGATCAATCGCACACCAACCAAGGTTCTGCAAGATCACGATCCTTTTGAGGTCCTAAACAAGTA
Organism: Moricandia moricandioides; assembly: GCA_905132885.1. Classification (NCBI taxonomy): domain Eukaryota; kingdom Viridiplantae; phylum Streptophyta; class Magnoliopsida; order Brassicales; family Brassicaceae; genus Moricandia; species Moricandia moricandioides. The sequence continues at coordinate 217,654 of CAJHQQ010000207.1, read as the reverse complement.
TAAGCCGTATATTGACTACTTAATGGTGTTTGGGTGCTCGTGTTATGTACTGGTTCCTTGAGAGTTGAGAAACAAACTAGAGGCCAAAAGAATAAAGGCAATGTTCATCGGCTACTCTACAACTCATAAGGGATACAAGTGTTATGATCCATGGCAAGAAGGGTTTTGGTGTCTAGAGATGTGAAGTTTGTAGAAGCAATGGGATACTATGAGGAGAAGAATCAAGAAGATTTGAAGGATCTTACTTCACATAAAGCTGTTACTCTAAGGATTATATTGGAAGGTCTTTGTATTGGAGTAACCAAGAACCAGAATGGAAATGAAAGAGAAACAGGAGGTCCTACAGGGACCAATGGGTCTAACCAGTCTCACCACCTCAATCATGAGGGGAAAAATGAACCTGAAACTCATGACCAAGAAGGTGAAAGTTCAGGTGGTCAAGAAGAGTTTGATTTTGGTCGAGAAGAGCTTTATTCTCAAGGAGAAGAAGATGAAAGTTCAGGTTCTCATGATAAGGGTGGTGAGCCACAAGAAGATCAAAAGGGTTCTGGATATCAAGAGGAAGAAGAGTCTGAAGATGTGGTGGTGGAACAACCATTGAGGAGAATTTCAAGAATAAGGCATTTACCATCAAACTGGGTGCATAAAATGGTATACTACAATTCTTAAGCAGTAGAACATCCATCTCAGGTGGTATGCTCATTTGCAAAATATCCAGAGGAACATTGTACCATCATGGTCAACTTGGATGAGAGCTATATACCAAGATCCTATGAAGAGGCTATGCAAGACAAGGAATGGAAAGAGTCTGTTGGTGATGAGGCTAATGCAATGATCAAGAATGATACATGGTATGAGAGTGAATTGCCAAGAGGGAAGAAAGCAGTTTCCAGTAGATGGATCTTTAAAATCAAGTATTCGGCTAATGAGAATATTGACAGAAAGAAAACCAGGACTTTTTCAAGAGGTTTCACTAAAACGTATAGAGAGGACTATGTAGACACGTTTTCACCAGTTGCAAAGCTCCATACAATCAGGATCATCCTCTCTCTTGCTGTTAACCTTGAGTGGAGACTTTGGCAAATGGATGTGAAGAATACCTTTCTACAAGGGAAACTTGAAGATGAGGTCTATATGCATCCTCCTCCTAGTCTAGAACACTAAGTGAAGAAAGGGAATGTTCTGAGGCTCAAGAAGGAAATCTATGGTCTCAAACACACTCCATGAGCTTGGTACAGAAAGTTGAGCACCACTCTAAATGGGAAAGGCTTCAAGAAGTCAGAACTAGACCACACTCTCTTCACTCTCTCCACCTCCTCAGGTATTGTAGTCCTTCTTGTGTATGTTGATGATATCATCACCAGAGGAAGTGACAAGGCTGGTATCCAATCCACTAAGGACTTTCTTAAATCTGTCTTTGAAATTAAAGATTTGGGAGAGATGAAATACTTCCTTGGTATTGAGATATGTTGATCCAAGGAAAGATTGTTTATGTCCCAAAGAAAGTAGACACTTGATCTGTTGAAAGATGCAGGTAAATATGAAGGGTGACAACCAAGATGCCATTAGAGGATGGATATAAGGTTCTACATGTTAGAATATGAGATTTAGAGAGAGTTTACTTGCTGGAATCTGAATAACATGAAGAACAAGAGAGAGAGAGAGAGAGAGAGAGAGATTTCATAATGTAAAGAGAGAGAGAGAGAGGAGAGATATGATTTCCTTTGATGAAGTCTGGTTTTGAGTACATGCTTTATATAGAGAAACAATTTGACAAGATAGAACAATAAACAAATGGTAGAGAAAAAGACAAACAGGCTCAGACAGTCTTGGGACAATGAAAGCTCCTAAACCTCTCTCCTCCTTAGCAATGCATGTGATTCTTCTTTGGACTTAGCCCCCAAGGGATCCCTTCATTATTTAATGATTCCAGACCCTAAGGAGACTTCCCACAAGATATTTATGCAAGGCAATCTATTGAGAGATTTGTACTCCAAGGTAGGTTTAGGGTAGACTAACTTGATTGGTCCAGAATGGTTCCCTTTATCTCTTCCTCTTGTTCTTGTGTTCATGTCAACAATTTCTTCTTCATCTCAATACTCTCCCTCAAACTTGAGTTTTGGAACCAGTCAAACTTGGAATCATGAAGAACTTCCCTCATTAAAACCTTAATGTGCGAAATCCAGTGGGACAAAAACACACAAAGGAAAAAGAGTATAAGCCTTCATGATATGATAATCAGTTAGATGTGAGGTCTATGAGTCCCAACTTAGAGTGGATGAACTCACAGACTTTTGTGCTTGCTGCTTTTGTGAAGATATCAACTAGCTGGTCTTCACTTCCAGTATAGCAGAGTAAGATGACTTGTTTCTCCACTCCTTGTCTCACTTTGCGTCAGTCTACTTCAGTATGCTTTGTCCTCTCATGAAACACATTGTTGGATGCTATGTGAATTGCATCCTGATTATGCATTGTTATTGGTGATGTAGTCTCTATATCCAAGTCTCTTAATAGTTTTTTTGATCCAAATGAGTATTGAGATGAAGAACCAAAGACAAGAGAAGAAGAAGCCAAAGAGAAGAAAAGAAAAAGTGATCTGGTCGAGTATTTTAATATTATCTACACAATTTGACCAGAGATGACCTTGCTTGGTTTGCAAGGCAAGGAAGGTGAAAATTGGGAGCCAAACTCTTGCTAAAGAACTAGAGACACTTTGGGGTTCACTTTGACCAGAGTCAAGAGTTTGAATAAGTTTAAATGGGAAGATCACATGTTCTACTTAAGGAGAGAAAGAGCCGTTATAACCTGTCCCTTTCACCTATTCCAGTAGCAAGATATTTTAATCTTTTCCCTTTGTTTATTTTTTCTTTATCTATGGTTTGTCTCTATATATTGTGTACTGAAGCAGAGAAATAAACTAAGGAGAATGAGTCTCCCATTCTGATTACTCTCTCTCTCTCTCTCTCTCTCTCTCTCTCTCTCTCTCTCTCTCTCTCTCTCTCTCTCTCTCTCTCTCTCTCTCTCTCTCTCTCTCTCTCTCTCTCTCTCTCTCTCTCTCTCTCTCTCTCTCTCTCTTTCTCTCTCTCTCTCTCTCAAACTCGTCCATACTCTCTCTACTTGTTTTTATCATTCTTCATCAGTTCTTCATAATTCTTCATTCTACACATCATAGTCTCTTATTCTAACATGGTATCAGAGCTTCTAAACTCTTAAACTCTCTAAATTTTGCAAATTTCATTATGTTCTTCCATTTACACTGCTTCCCAATTTTTCTGTTTTCTAGCTACTCTGTTTTCTCTGTTTTACTTTTGTCTACTCTAATTCTCTTCATTCTATTATTAGAGTATCTTCATTAGAGAATCTAAGCTTCTCAAATCTCTGGTTATTCAAAAAATCTCATTATGTTTCTGGGTTTTAAAATTTATGTATTCTTCATCTTTACCCACTGGACAATAGCTTTATCCACTAGGTAAAATAAAGTATACCATGAAAATAGAAAGGAGAAGCTTGATTCCAGTAACACTTGAGGGTTCTAACTACTTACTTTTTTCAAGAGTGGCCAGAGTTACCTTGGGAAGTCATGGACTTTGGGACAGCCATATCATGAAGGTTGAAGCTTCAAAGAGGATGACTCAAGAGGATGGTTATGTTATTTTCCTGAGGGATGCAGACAAGTGGGTCACAGAAGACCAAAAAGAACTTGAGATCATCCAGAACTCTCTATCAGAATCAATCCTAGAAGCTTACTCACATTATGAAACTACCAAGGATCTATGGGAGAGTCTTCAAATTGTTTATGAGAATCTGTCCAACCTGAGCAGAGTATTTGAAGTCAATAAGATTATCAACAACTTCAGCCAGGAAGAAGTAGAGTTTAATCAATACTTTGGTAAGTTCAGAAGCTTGTGGGCAGAGCTAGATACATTGAGGCCTTTCTCTGTTGATCCACATGTCATAAGAGAGAGGATGAACAAGACAAGGTCTTCAGCCTTCTCCTGAATCTAAGTCTATCCTACAGCTAGTTAATCAAGCATGTTCTAAGGGAAGATAATCTTCCTAACCTAGATGGCATGTGTGCTCTTGTTCAAAGAGAACAAATATCACACTCTCTTTACAAAGAAAAGGAAGCCAGCTCTCAAGGATGTGCACAGTAAGAATGGAAGGATGGTGCTGCTACCAGGGCACAAGAAGGCCAAGAAAAGACATGTCAGGAAGAGAAACCAACCAAGCTTGTTTACTCTCAAGTCTGGTGGAATGAAACTCAAGAAGAATGTCTGCCCATGTCCTGAATTGGTGCTTGAAGGTGCATCTATGTACTCATCACTTACCTGTGATTCCAATGGAGGAAAAACTTGGAACAAGGCAGTGATCAATGATGGTCCTATTAGAATGAGTGAGATTTAGCCACTGATCAAGGCAGCCAAGGCCATCATCTCCGCAAAGCAGTCTGGTACACATTCCCTTATCTCTAGGCCAATCATAATAGATTTAGGAGCTAGTCATCATATGATTAGTGATAGGAATCTTATTAGTGATGTTAGGACTGCCTTAGGGAATGTAACAATAGCTAAAGGAGATAAGGTAAAGATAGAAAGAATAGGGAACCTTAAGTTGTTTGATAGAGAGTCCAATACCTTCTATATGCCTAGCTTTGCCTCTAATCTCCTTTCTGTGAAAAAGGCCACGGTTGACCTCAATTTTCAGGTGGTTTTAGGCCTAATGATGTTGAGTTTCATGACCTTAATACATGGAAGGTGACTGGTGAAGGAAACAATCATGGTGGTTTATATCATCTCCAAAAGACTAAGCTTTCTAAACCCTTTACTACTTTTCATTTATGCATGATCAGTAACTCATCTATGTGTGATTTCACAAGTTGGCATGCTAGATAAGGTCATCCTCACTCTCGTGCATTAGAGATCATTATGCCTGATATATCATTTAATCACTTGGAATGTGAAGCATGCATCTTAAGAAAGCATTACAAATCTGTTTTCCAACATCATAAACCATTTATGAGAAATGCTTTGACTTAGTTCACTCTGATGTTTGGACCTCACCTTGTATGTCTTGAGATGGCCATAAGTATTTTATCACCTTTATAGATGAAAAATCAAAATAAAGTTGGATCACTTTGTTGCCTTCTAAGGATCGTGTGTTAGATGTTTTTATGAACTTTCAAGCTTATGTCACTAACCACTTTAAGGCTAATGTGAAGGTACTGAGGTCAGACAATGGAGGGGAATATACCAGCCATGCATTCAAGAATCATCTGACAAAACATGCCATAGTTCATCAAACAAGCTACCCTTATACTCCTCAGCAAAATGGAGTGGCTGAAAGGAAGAATATGCATATGATGGAGGTGGCTAGATTAATGATATTCCTTGCAATTTTTCCTAAGAGATTTTGGAGTGATGCAATGGTAATTGCATGCTATTTAATCAACCGGATTCCTACCAAGATGCTGAAGGACATCTCTCCTTATGAAGTGTTGAACCAAACCAAACCATTTATTCGTCACCTCAGAGTGTTTGGATGCGCTTGCTTTGTGCTGATACCATGAGATCAAAGAAAAAAGTTAGAGGCAAAGAGCGTGAAGTGCATGTTTATTGGATGCTCTTCTACACAGAAAGGATACAAGTACTACAATCCTGAAACAAGAACAATACTTGTATCCATAGATGTGAGGTTTATGGGAGGCAAAGGGTTCTATGCTGAGAAGAATTGGAATGAGCTCAAATATCTGTCTCAAGCATCAGAAAAGGCCAATAATCTGAGAATTATTATGGAAACCTTAGAATCAGTCTCACAAAAGAAAAGGAGACCACCAAAGAAGCTCCTTCTAATCAAGAGACTGAACAAGAATTTAAAGGTATCACTCATCATGATCCTGAAGGGGGCAATGGACAAGAACCAGAAGTTCAAGATGGTTCAGAAATTCATGATCAGGATGGTGTTAAAGAACAAAAACCTGAACCTGAACCTACTCAAGTTCATGAAGAAGAAGAGGGAGACCAGGTTCAACCACTAAGAAGAAGTACAAGGATCAACACAAGAGTTTATTTTATTGTTGAAGCAGTGGCTCATCCAATAAGTGCAGTGTGCTCTCTTTCTCAGTATCTAGAAGAAAATCTAGTCTTCATTGGGGAATTAGATCAGGAATATATTCCAAGATAATATGGTGAAGTCATGGAGCATGAAGAGTGGAGAGTGGAGATTGGAGAGAGTCTGTTGGACATGAGACTAATGCAATGATATTCAATGATACCTATTATGAATTTGAGCTTCCCAAAGGCAATATATCAGTGACAAGTCGTTGGATTTTCACCATCAAATACAATGACGATGAAACAGTAGAGATGCACAAGAAAAGGCTAGTAGCAAGGGGGTTTACTCAGACATATGGAGAAGACTACCTCAATACTTTTACACCAATCGCCAAACTACACACCATAAGGATCATCCTCTCTTTAGCAATAAAGTTGGAGTGGGATCTATAGCAGATGGATGTGAAGAATGCCTTCCTACAAGGAGATTTAGAAGATAAAGTGTACATGAGACCACCTCCTAGTCTGGAAAAATTTGTCAAACCAGGGAATGTACTTAGGCTAAAGAGGCAATCTATAGCTTGAAGCAATCACCAAGGGTCTGGTATAACAAGCTAAACACAACACTCATTAGAGAGGCGCAAGACAATCATAGTAGCAAGGGGGTTTACTCAGACATATGGTGAAGACTGCCTTGATACTTTTTCACCTGTAGCCAAACTACACACAATAAGAATCATCCTCTCTTTAGCAGTCAACCTGGAGTGGGATTTATGGCCGATGGATGTGAACAATGCCTTCCTACAACGAGAGCTGGAAGATGAAGTCTACATGAGACCACCTCCTGGCCTAGAACATATTGTCAAACCTGGAAATGTTCTTAGACTAAAGAAATCTATCTATGGGTTGAAACAATCACCAAGGGCTTGGTGTCACAAGCTCAACACCACTCTCAATGGAAGAGGTTTTGTGAAGTCTGAAGATGATCACACCGTCTTCACTCTAACTAGTCAACAACAAATTGTGGTCATTCTAATATATGTTGATGACATTATTATCACAGTCAGTGACAAGGAATGTATTTTCTTAACCAAAACGTTTCTTATATTAGCATTTGATATTAAAGATTTAGGAGAGTTGAAGTACTTCCTAGGGATTGAAATATGCCTCTCTAAAGAGGGGATTTTCGTATCCCAAAGGAATTACACACTTGATATTTTAAATGAAGCAGGAAACATTGGAGGAAGACAAGCCAAGACTCCATTAGAAGAAGGCTACAAGATACTGCGAGAGGGGGAGTTTGAGGACACTCCCTTTGAAAATGTCAATAAGTATAAGAGGATGGTTGGGAAGCTCATATATTTAACTATCACTTGGCCAGATATTTGTTTTGTTGTGAACCAAGTAAGTCAGCACATGCAAACTCCTAAGGTTCATCACTGGAACATGGTGGATATGATTTTGAGATACTTGAGCAAAGCTCCTGGTCAAGGTGTTTGGATGGGATGCAATGGAAACACTGAGATCACTGGATATTGTGATATTGATTGGGCATGATATAAGGTTGATAGGAGATCAACTACTAGTTATTATACATTCCTTGAAGGCAACTTAGTGACTTGGAAGAGCAAGAAGCAGAAGGTTGTGTCATGTTCAAGTGTCGAGGCAGAGTATAAAGCTATGAGAAATCTCACCAATGAGTTGATATGGATCAAGGGATTGCTTGGGGACTTGGAGATCGAGACTACATCACCAATCACCATGAATTGTGACAATCAAGCTGCCATTCACATTGCCAACAACTCAGTTTTCCATGAAAGGACCAAACACGCTGAAGTAGACTGCCACAAGGTTAGACAAGATTTGGAGAAGCAAATCATCCTACCTTGTTACACAAGGAGTGAAGACCAGCTAGCTAACATCTTCACAAAGGCAGAAAGCACCAAGGTATGTGAGTTCATCCACTTTAAGTTGGGACTCACAGACCTCACTTCTCACTGACTCTCCTAGCATGAAGGCATCTACTCTTTTTCCTTGTTTGTGTTTGTCCCACTGGGTTTTGTACACTAAGTTTAATGAGGGAGGTTATTCATGTTTCCACGCTTGACAAATCCATATGGTCAACCTTGAGGGGGCGTAGTGAGATGAAGAACCAAAGACAAGAGAAGAAGAAGCCAAAGAGAAGAAAAGAAGAAGTGATATGGTCGAGTATTTTAATCTTATCTACACAACTTGACCAGAGATGACCTAGCTTGGTTTGCAAGGCAAGGAAGGTGAAACTTGGGAGCTAAACTCTTACTAAAGAACCAAAGACACGTTGGGGTTCAGTTTGACCAGAGGCAAGAGTTTGAATAAGTTTAAATGGGAAGATCACATGTTCTACTTAAGGAGAGAAAGCTGTTAAGACCTCTCCTTTTCACCTATTCCAGCATCAAGATATTTTAATCTTTTCTCTTTGTTTATTCTTTTCTTTATCTGCTTTGTCTCTATATATTGTGTACTGAAGTAGATAAATTAACTAAGGAGAATGAGTCTCCTATTCTAAGTACAGTCTCTCTCTCTCTCTCTCTCTCTCTCTCTCTCTCTCTCTCTCTCTCTCTCTCTCTCTCTCTCTCTCTCTCTCTCTCTCTCTCTCTCTCTCTCTCAAACTCGTCCATACTCTCTGTACTTGTTCTTCATCATTCTTCATCTGTTCTTCATCATTCTTATCAAATACTTCATTGTTCTTCAGTCTACACATCATAATCTCTTATTCTAACAATGAGTTCACTAGTAAGCTTCCTCGTTGCTCTATATTTAGCCTCAACACTTGAACATGATACCACCTTCTGCTTTTTTTCTCTTCCAACTGACTAATTTACCTCCAATGAAAGTGCAATAGCCCGTTGTAGAAATATTGTCCACTCTATCACCAGTCCAATCTGCATCACAATACCCCCACAATCTCTATGTTCTTGGTTAAACCCATACTTACTCCTTGTCCTGGTGCTTCTCTTAGATATGTCAAAATCCTCTCCACCATGTTCCAGTGATGTATATTGGGTGTTTGCATATGTTAACTGACTTGATTGACTGCAAAACACACCTCTGGTCTAGTAATGGTAAGGTAGATGAGCTTTACAACCATTCTCCTATAGTTCTTGACATCTTCATAGGGTTTGTCCTCAAACTCCCCCTCACGCAAAACCTTATAGCCATCTTCTATTGGAGTCTTGGCTGCTCTTCCTCCAACATCACATTCCTCATTCAACAAATCAAGTGTGTACTTTCTTTAGGATAGGAACAACCCCTCTTTAGACCGGCATATTATAATCCATAAAAAGTACATTAACTCACCCAAGTCTTTGATATCAAATGAGGTTTTAAGAAAGGTTTTAGTTAAGATGATACCTTCTTTGTCACTCTCTGTGATAGTGATATCGTCCACATACAGTAGGATCACCACAATTCCTCGTTCACTGGTCAGAGTGAAGATGGTGTGATCAGTTTCAGACTTCACAAAACCTCTTCCAATGAGAGTGGTGCTGAGCTTTTGAGACCAAGCCCTTGGTGATTGTTTCAACCCATAGATAGCTTTATTTAGTCTAAGAACATTTCCAGGTTTGAAAATTTGTTCTAGGCCAAGAGGTGGTCTCATGTAGAATTCATATTCCAGCTCTCCTTGTAGAAAGACATTCTTCACATCCATCTGCCATAGATCCCACTCCAGGTTGACTGCTAAAGACATGATGATTATTATGGTGTGTAGTTTGGCTACAGGTTCAAAAAAAGTATCAAGGTAGTCTTCCCCATATGTTTGAGTAAACCCCCTTGCTACTAGCATTGTCTTGCGCCTCTCTACTTTTCCATCAGCATTGTACTTGATGGTGAAGATCCAACGGCTTGTCACTGCTTTCTTGCCTTTGGGAAGCTCAACTTCATTCCAAGTATCATTCACTATCATTGCATTGGTTTCATTTCCAACTGAATCTCTCTACTCCTCATGCTCCATAGCTTCTTCATATTTCCTTGGGATGTACTCCTGATCTAATTCACCAATGAACGCTAAATGTTCTCTTGTGGATTTTGCGGAATTTAAAGGGTTTAGGAGCTTAAAGTTATAATTGAAGAAATATGATGATAAGAATGAAGACCACAAGAGAATAAGTGAGCTTGGTGAAGAATGAGTGATGAACAATGACGAACAAGACAGAGAGATCGCACATTTTTGATAGAGAATGGGAGATAATTCTCCTTAGTTATTTCATCTTTTTTAGTGTACATTATATAGAGATAGACTATAGATTAATAAAAGAATAAACAAAGGGAAATATCTTGCTGATGGTTCAAGGGTGAAAGGGATAGATCATGAACAGATCTTGCTTAAGTAGAACCCCCAACGTCTATATGGGTCATTAAGCAAGAGTTTGGCTCCCAAATTTCACCTTCCTTGCCTTCCAAACCAAGCTAGGTCATCTCTAGTCAGCATGTACATACATAGTTAAAATACTCAACCACATCACTTCTTCTTTTCTCTTTTGCTTCTTCGTCTTCTTTTCCTCTTTGGTTCTTCATCTCAATAAAGTTGAATTATTATCATAGGATTTATGATGAAGAAGTTATCCCACTTTCAACCAAAGTGATTCCAGTTTATCCTGATTGAGATTTGGAAACTTCTTCTTGATTCTAATCAAACCAGAATGAATCACGATATAGAAAGATTGATTTGCACTCATAAATAAGTGGAGGATTACCCTGAAGTTAAATCAATATAGTATGAGTTATGACAAAGAAGTATCCCACTCTCAACCGAAGTGACTCCAGCTTACCCTGTTTGGAGATTTGGCAATTAGTTCTTGATTATAATAAAACCAGAATATATCACGATGTAAAAATCTTGATTTTGAATCTTAATTCAATGGAGAATTACCCTGAAGTTAAAACATTATCATATGAATTATGATGAATAAGTTATCCCATTTTCAACCGAAGTGATTCCAGTTTTTCCTTTTTGGAGATTTGGTAATTTCTTCTTGACTCTATTCAAACCAGAAAGTATCACGATGTAAGAAACTTGATTTGGAATCATAAAACAGTGGAGAATCACCCTGAAATTGAATCAATATCATAAAAGTTTTGATAAAGAAGTTATTCCACTTTCAACAGAAGTGATTCTAGTTTACTCTGTTTGGAGATTTGGAAATTTCTTCTTAATTCTAATCAGAACAGAATGAATCACAATGTAAAAAAGATTTAATTTAACTCATAAATCAGTGGAGAATAACCCTGAATTTTAATCAATATCAAAGGAGTTATGACCAAGAAGTTATTCCACTTTCAACTGAAGTGATTCCAGTTGACCCTGTTTGGAGATTTGGTAATTTAATCTTGATTCTAATCAAACCCGAATGAATCAACATGTAAGAAGCTTTATTTGGACTCATAAATCAGTGGAGAATCACCCGTAGTTGAATTAATATCACAAGAGTTATACTGAAAAAGTTATCCTACTTTCAACCGAAGTGATTCTTGTTTACCATGTTTGGAGATTTGGTAATTTCTTCTTGTTTCTAATCAAAACCGAATGAATCACGATGTAAAAAAAATATTTCAACTGATAAATCAGTAGAGAATCACCATGAAATTGAATCAATATCATAGGCGTTATGATGAAGAAGTTATCCCACTTTCAACCGAAGTGATTCCAGTTTATAATGTTTGGAGATTTGAAAATTTATTCTTGATTCTAATCAAACCCGGATGAATCACAATTTAAGAATATTGATTTGAACTCATCAATAAGTGTAGAATCACCCTGAATTTGAATCAATATCATAGGAGTTATGATGAAGAAGTTATACCACATTTAACCGAAGTGATTCATTTTTACCCTGTTTGGAGATTTGATAAATTCTACTTAGTTCTAATAAAATCAGAATGAATCACGATGTAAAAAGCTTGGATTGGACTTATAAAAAAGTGGAGAATCACCCTGAAGTTAAATCAGTATCATAAGAGTTATAATAAAGAAGTTATCCCACTTTAAACCCAAGTGATTCCAGTTTACCGTGTTTGGAGATTTGGAAGTTTCGTTTTGATTCTAATCAAACCAGCAGGAATCACGGTGTACTAAGTTGTATTTGGACTCATAAATGAGTGGAGAATCACCTTGAAGTTGAATAAATGTAATAGGAGTTATAATGAAATAGTTATCCCACTTTCAACATAAGTGATTTCAGTTTACCTTGTTTGGAGATTTGACAATGAATCATGATGTAAGAAGCTTTATTTGACTCATAAATCAGTGAGAATCACCCTGACTTTGAATCAATATCATAGGATTTATGATGAAGAAGTTATCCTACTTTCAACCGAAGTGACTCTAGTTTACCTTGTTTGGAGATTTCATAATTTCTTGTTGATTCTAATAAGATTATCTGATTTCAACCGAAGTGATTCTAGTTTACCCTATTTTGAGATTTGATAATTTCTTCTTGATTTTAATCAAACCAGAATGAATCACAATGTAAGAATCTTGAAATTCTCAACCGGATAAATTCTTGTTTTCTCTATTGCTTCTTATTATTTTCCTATTTGGTTCTTCATCTCAATAAAGTTAAAAATTAATATCATAGGAGTTATAATGAATAAGTTATCCCACTTTCAACTGAATTGATTCAAGTTTATCCTGATTGGAGATTTGGAAACTTCATCTTGATTCTAATCAAACCAGAATGAAGAACGATGTAAAAAAGTTGATTTGGAATCATACATCAGTGGAGAATCACCCTGAAATTGAATAAAATATCATAGGAGTTATGATGAAGAAATTATCCTACTTTCAACTAAGTGATTCTAGTTTACCCTGTTTAAACATTTGACAATTTATTCTTGATAAAAATCAAAAGAGAATGAATCACGATGTAAGAATCCTGAGTTGGACTCATAAATCAGTAGAGAATCAACATGAAATTAGGTCATTATCTTAGGAGTTATGGTGAAGAAGTTATCCCACTTTCAACCGTAGTAATTACAGTTTATCCTGTTTGGAGATTTGACAGTTTCTTTTTAACTCTAATCAAACCATAATAAATCGCGATGTAAGAAGCCTGATTTGGACTCATAAATGAGTGGAGAATCACCCTGAAGTTGAAACATTATCATAGGAGTTATGATGAAGAAGTTATCCCACTTTACACCAATGTGATTCCAGTTTACCCTATTTTGAGATTTAGCAATATTTTCTTAATTCTAATTAAAAAAGGAAGGAATCGCAATGAAAAAAGTGTGACATGGACTCATAAATCAGTGGAGAATCACTCTGAAGTTGAATTAACATCATAGGAGTTATGATGAAGAAGTTATCTCATGTTTAACCGAGAGTGATTACAGTTTACCCTGTTGGGAGATTTCACAATTTCTTATTGATTCTAAGAAAATAGAATAAATCAATATGTAAGAAGCCTGATTTGGGCTCATAAATAAGTGGAGAATCACCCTGAATTTGAATCAATATCATAGCAGTTATGATGAAGAAATTATCCCACTTTCAACCGAAGTGATTCCAGTTTACCCTGTTTGGAGATTTGGCAATTTTCTCTTGATTCTAATCAAACCATAATGAATCATGATTTAAGAAGCCTGATTTGGACTCATAAATCAGTGGAGAACCACCCTGAAGTTGATATAATATCATAGGAGTTATGATGATGAAGTTATTCCACTTTCAAACGAAGTGATTCTGGTTTACCTTGTTTGGAGATTTGGCAATTTCTTCTTTATTCTAATCAAAACAGAAGTAATCACGATGTAAGAATCCTTATTTGAACTCATAAATCAATGGAGAATTACCCTGAAGTTTAATCAATATCATAGGAATTGAGGTGAAGAAGTAATCCCACTTTCAACCAAAGTGATTCGAGTTTACCATGTTTGGAGATTTGGTAATTTCCTCTTGATTCTAATTAAACCATAATGAATAACGATTTAAGATGCCAGGTTTGGACTCATAAATCAGTGGAGAATCACCCTGAAGTTGAATCAATATCATAGGATTTATGTTGGAGAAGTTATCCCACTTTCAAACGAAGTGATTCGAGTTTATCATGTTTGGAGATTTGGCAATTTCTTCTTGACTCTAAGAAAACTAGATTAAATAAGAAATTAAGAAGCCTGGTTTGGACTCATAAATCAGTGGAGAATTACCCTGAAGTTGAATCCAAATCATAGGCGTTATGATTAAGAAGTTATCCCACTTTCAACCGTAGAGAGTGCAATTTACACTGTTTGGAGACTTGTTAATATCTTCGTGGTTATATTCAAACCAGAATGAATCACGATGTAAGAAGCATGATTTGGACTTATAAATTAGTGGAGAGTCACCCTGAATTTGAACCAATATCATAGGAGTTATGATTAAGAAGTTATCCCACTTTCAACCGAAGAGGTTGCTATTTACCCTCTTTGGAGATTTGGAAATATTTTTTTGATTCTAATAAAACCAAAATGAATCACGAAGTAAGAAACCTGATTTAGACTCATAAATCAGTGGAATCACCTTGAAGTTGAATCAATTTCATAGGTGTTATGATGACAAAGTTATTCAACTTTAAACGAAGTGATTCTAGTTTACAATGTTTGGGGATTTGGAAATTTTTTATTTCTTCTAATCAAATCAGAATGAATCATGATGTAAAAAGCTTGATTTGGAATAATAAACCAGTGGAAAATCACCCTAAAGTTGAATCAATATCATAGGAGTTATGAAGAAGCAGTTATCCAAGTTTCAAGCGAAGTGATTTTAGTTTTTCCTGTTAAGAGATTTGAAAATTTCTTCTTGATTCTACTAAAAAAGAAGGAATAAAGATATAAAAATTTTGATTTGGACTCATAAGTTAGTGGAGAATCACCCTGAAGTTGAATCAATATTATACCATTTATGTTTAAGAAGTTATCCCACTTGCAACCAAAGAGATTGTAGTTTACTCTATTTGGAGATTTGGTAATATCTTCTTGATTCTTATCAAACCAGAATGAATCACGATGTAAGAAGTCTGATTGTGACTCATAAATTAGTGGAGAATTACCCTGAAGTTGAATCAATATCATAGGATTTATAATGACGAAGTTATTTCAGTTTATGCTATTAGGAGAATTGGCAATTTCTTCTTAGTTATTATCAAACAACAATGAATCACGATTTAAAAAGTTTTATTTGGACTCATCAATCAGTGGAGAATCACACTGAAGTTGAATCAATATCATAGGAGTTATGATGAAGAAGTTATCCCACGTTCAATCGAAGTGATTCCAGTTTACCCTTTATGGAGATTTGGCAATATCTTCTTGATCTAATCAGACAATAATTAATCACGATGTAATAAGCCTGATTTGGACTCATAAATCAGTGGAGAATCACCCTGAAGTTGAATTAATATCATAGGAGTTATGATGAAGAAGTTATCCCGCTTTCAACAGAAGTGATTCTAGTTGACCCTATTTGTGTTAGAATAGAGAGAAAATGGTAAGAGTATTATGGAGAGTAAGATTGGTGAAGAGAGTAACAAGAATGGTTGAGAAACAAAGATAATAACTCTGCTGGACAGATTGTATGAAAGACAGAAAATGAGGGTGTTTGAGACTGTGGTTGAGTGTGAGCTCGTGTGAGCTGAGAGTAAGAGGAGGCAACTCCTCTGATGCCCCAAAATCTAAAAATTCAATCTGTGAAGGACATGTTATTAAACAGAAAGAAAAAAACAAATTATTTTAAATTCGTTTAATAATAAAAAGACAAAAACCCATAAGAGTTGGTAATATTTAAAAGTTGAATCTGGATTTTATCCAGCTACTCCGACCCAACCTGCATCTAATTGGTTTCATTGCAAACCAAAAAAACACAAAATATTAAACCGTAACCATACTACCCGAAACTTCTATCGGTTTTAGAAAAATGATATGTTTCAGTCTCAAACCCAAAACCCTAGTTTTCCGAATTCCCCAATTCCCCAATCGAAACTCAATCAAAATCGAAATCAACTATTTGTCAAATTTCTCAACTTTCTCATTCTGATGAAGAACACCCTGACAAAACTCAGTAAAGATGGTGGAAAAGAGACGGGGTAAGAAGAAGAAGGAGAATTCAACATAAAAAGAGGAGAACAAGGAAAAGTTGTATGTGAAGAAGGCAAAGGAGAAACCTGTTAGAATGAAATTTGTAAGGACGGCCTCTCCGCCCTCATCGACAGCTCTGGAGAAAAAGACTGCAACGACGGAGCAAACTGAAACGATGCCTTTGGAGGAGCCGATAAATGTTCATGTGGACGCAGTGGCAGCGGTTTAAGTAACAAACGTCTATGAACTGAGCAAATCTGATCATCCTCAGGCTCCTCCCGCTCTTTCAGTGAGTCAGAATGGAGAATCCCAAGAAGATGAAACAAATGACAATGTAGAGAAATCGGTTGCGTCTGATGAAGACAACGAAGGGGAGGATACTGCCTCTGATGAAGCCAATGTTGATGAGCCTGATGGATATAACGAAGACAATGAAAATGCTGAAGAAGAAGAAGCAAACAATGGGAAAACACTGGACAACTAGATACTACTTGAAAAACTGGAAAAAGTAGGATCTTTGAAGTAAGAGTGTTATAACTTAATTAGAACTTAATATTAGTTTCAGGAATCTGATGGAACCGAGTAAACCGAAGAAGAAGAAGAAGAAGTGGGAGAGGAAGTAGCAAACAATGTAGAGGAATCTGGTGATGAGTCTGGTAATGTTGATGACTCTAATCTGGTGATGAGTCTGGTAATGTTGATGACTCTAATGGTGATGGTGATGGTGATGGTGATGTGGGAGAACTAAGAGAAGATAATGTGAACGAAGAGGACCCAAAGCTAGCGGAATCATAGCACAAAGAGGTATCAAATGAGATAATATAATTTGATGCGTTGTTTTTTATTTGGTAGAACTATAGAATAGTCAGTAACACTTTGTGTAATACTAGGAAAACACTAGACAACTAGATAATACTTGAAAAACTGGAAAAAAAAGTAGGATCTTTGAAGTACGAGTGTTATAACTTGATTAGATCTTAATATTAGTTGCAGGAATCTGATGGAACCGAGTAAACCAAGGCAAACAAACCAACGAGAATGTTCTTTAAGCCAATTGAGTACAAGAAAAAAATAAAGCTAGGGACAAGGTGTTTGATAGTGGACGCAATTAAGAGGCTAAACAATCTGAAACTGTAGCTGTCTAACGCGGAGTGGAGCTGGTTTGAGGAACATCCTCAATTCAGACACATTTTCCACATGAAAAGAGAGAAGAACCACATTGTTTAGGGAATGTGGATGTTGTTGCTGCGGACTGCCTATACCAGTAAGGAGAGAGAAGTGTGGTTCATTGTCAATGGCATTCCCATCCGGTATGGGCTGAGGGAACATGCTTTGATATTAGGGCTAAACTGTCACAACTATCCTCTCGGCTACAAGGAGTGTGGTGGGACAAAGTTTGTCGATCGATATTTCAAGGAAGGAGAATTTAGAAGGTTGGAGGATGTGAAAGCAAAGCTGGTGAACATGGGACCCCATAGAGACAGACTGAAGATGCCAGTTTTATTCTTCTTAGCCAGTGTTATTTGCGCGCAAACAAAGGTTGGAAGCAGGGCAAATGATGTGTTGGAATTTTTCCAGAGACCCGTGGATGATCTTTTCTGCAAGACATTTCCATTGGTGAGATACTCCTATGATTACATGTTGAAAGAGATCTATCACACTGTGGATCATTTTTTTTTAAATTTAAATCACAAACCATAAACCAAAACCAAACTACCAACTTTTTCCTCTAACCAAACCAACCCCTATCCTGATCTAACCAAAATCCGAGATTCCAAAATTTTTTTTTCACCCAGTTAAAGGTATTTTTGTCTTTGCGCAATGAGTTAATGAGATAGGGACATAGGAGATTAGAAGAGCCCATAAGAGATTTGCCTTTTGACATTTGGGGGCACTCGAGGAGATGGCTCGAGTAAGAAACCTGAGAGAGTATAGGAACCAGAGAATAGGAGATTTGGTGAAGGAGAGACTTAAGTCCCACTACATAGGGTATAAGAGATTATGGAGAGTTTAAGACATTTTCGGAGTATGAGAGAGTGTATGAGACAGTTAGGGCAAGATGAGTTGTTTGTGGAGCAAGACTGTACAGACAAATTCCAATCTGCTTGTTTTAGACGCTTGATTTGTTTGCTCTACATTTGCTTGGTCTCTTCATCAACTCTAGTTTTGTACATTCTTCATTCCAACGGTTTGGAGATTTTAGAAATTTCTTCTTTATTCTAATCAGAAAAAAATGAATCATGATGTAAGAAGCCTTATTTGGACTCATAAATTAGTGGAGAATCACCCTGAAGTTGAATCAATATAATAGGAGTTATGATGAAGAAATTATCCCACTTTCAACCGAACTGATTCTAGTTTACCATGTTTAGAGATTTGAAAATATATTCTTGATTCTAATCAAACCAGAATCAATCACGATGTAAGTAGCTTGATTAGGACTCATATATCAGTGGAGAATCAACCTCAGTTGGAATCAATATCATAGGAGTTATGATGAACAGGTTCTCCCACTTTCAACCGAAGTGATTCCAGTTTACCATGTTTGGAGATTTGGCAATTTATTCTTGATTCTAATCAAAACATAATGAATCACAATATAAGAAGACAGATTTGGACTCATAAATCAGTGGATAATCACCCTGAAGTTGAATTAATATCACAGGAGTTATGATGACGAAGTTATTCTAGTTTACTATGTTTGAAGATTTGGTAAGTTCTTCTTTATTCTATTCAAAATAGAAGGAATCATAATTTAAGAGCCTGATTTGGGCTCATAAATAAATGGAAAATAACCTTGAAGTTGAATAAATATCATAAGAGTGATGATGAAGAAGTTATCCCACTTTCAACCGAAGTGATTCCACTTTACCCTTTTTGGAGATTTGGTAATTTCTTCTTGATTCTAAAAAAAAACAGAATAAATCAAGATGTAAGATGCCTGATTTTGACTAAGAAATCAGTTTAGATTCACCCAGAAGTTGTATCAATATCATAGGAGTTATGATGAAGAAGTTATCATATTTTCAACCGAAGGGATTCCAGTTTACCCTGTTTGAAGATTTAGAAATTTCTTCTTGATTCTAATCAAACCAGAACGATAAAGATATAAAAAGCTTGATTTGGACTCATAAATCAGTGGAGAATCACCCTGAATTTGAATCAATATCATAGCATTTGTGATGAAGAAGTTATTCCACTTTCAACTGAAGTGATTCCAGCTTACCCTATTTGGATATTTGGTAATTTATTTTTATTCTAATCAAGATAAAATGAAGCAAAATGTAAGAAACTTCATCTGAACTCTTAAATAAGTGGAGAATCACCCTCAAGTTGAATTAATATCATAGGAGTTATGATGAAGAAGTTATCTCATTTCAAAAGAATTGATTCCAGTTTATTCTGTTTAGAGATTTGACAATTTCTTCTTGATTCTAGTCAAACCAGAATGAATAAAGATATAAAAGTCTT
The DNA here is from genome assembly GCA_905132885.1 of Moricandia moricandioides. Lineage (NCBI taxonomy): Eukaryota > Viridiplantae > Streptophyta > Magnoliopsida > Brassicales > Brassicaceae > Moricandia > Moricandia moricandioides. The sequence goes on along the minus strand of CAJHQQ010000207.1, from coordinate 198,044 downwards.
GATTGTAATTCATAAATTAGTGGAGAATCACCCTGAATTATATTTAATATCATATGAGTTATGATGGAGAAGTTATCTCACTTTCAAATGAGGAAATTTTAGTTTACCCTGTTTGGAGATTTGACAGTTTTTTCTTGATTCAAATCAAACCAAAATGAATCCCGATGTACGAAGCTTGATTTAGACTAATAAATTAGTGGAGAACCACTCTGAAGTTTGTTATAATTGAAGAAATATGATGATAAGAATGAAGAACACAAGAGAATAAGTGAGATTGGTGAAGAATCAATGATGAAAAATGAAGAACAAGAGAGAGAGAGATGGCTGGATGTTTTTGAGAGAGAATGGGAGATAATTCTCCTTAGTTATTCATCTGCTTGAGTTTACATTATATAGAGACAGACCAGAGATTAATAAAAGAATAAACATAGGGAAATATCTTGCTGCTGGTTCAGGGGTGAAAGGGACAAGACATGAACAACTCTTTGTTTAAGTAGAACATGTGATTCCCATTTAAACTGATTTAAACTCTTGCCTTTGGTAAACTTGAACCCCCAACATTTATTAATGTGGCGTTTTATTTCACTTTCAAATTAACCCTATATTCACACTTTACTCGCTCAAATAAGAGGTTCAGTGTAGTACTTAGAGAACGAATCCACAGAGACTCCAAGATTGCACAATAGATTTATTATCTTCGAATTAAGGCTAGATTAATTATAACAATAACAAATAATAGTGATCTTTAAGATTGATTTGGTTTGTGAAGATTAATTTAGGCCACTAGACTTAGGGAAAATTCTCAGGTAAATTTTAATAGTGTAGTTTGATTGATTGCCATAGTTTTATTAAGTATTGTTCTGAATTTAAACCTTAGAGTTTAGGAGATCACTCTCGCGCATCTCGGCTGAGCGTCGATCGATAGCAACACGATGGCGTCGATCTATGCTCATTCTAAACAATACTAATTTTATGGTTTAATATATTCTCGAAACATCTAATTCAACTCTCGTTTGTTACTAGTTATTTAGATTGTTTAAGATAGATTCTAGGTTATAGCTATGCTCTAGCTTGCGCTATAGAACCCTAATTTCTAATATTGAAGTGATCAGATTCAACTTAGCATTAAGTGCAACTTAAACAAAGAACCAAGAAGATTACCCTAACAATTCTATAATATCACCAATACATTACTACCTTTGAATAACCCTAAATCTAATAGAGAATTACTTAGACATAGAAATAAAGAACATCACTAAATTATGAATAAATTGCATAGAATAGAATGATTAAAAAGATAAGGAGTTCAAGATCTTCTCTGTAATGATGATAAGATCTATCTCTCCAATTGATGTAGCAATGTGTTACAACTCTAAAAACTCTTGTGTAATTTTGTGGCTGCTTAGTTTCAGAATGATAAGCTTAGGGTTTAACAAAGATATATCAACCTAATAAATAGTCTAAATTCGGCCAGGAACTTGTCTTGCAATTAATGAGACTTCTGGGTAAAACTTGTAGTTTCCCAATCTTTCTGCCGACTTCATCGTCGATGGACGCACAATGTGTGACATCGATCGACGGTCCATTCATAAATATGGATCCGACTTTGAGTTTTTGGTGAGCAGTCTTAATTACTCCAGAATAATCCGGAAGCTCCAATTGCTTCCAATAAGTACATAGACCTGTAAATGCTCTAAAACAATGCCAAATGCGTATAAAAGACTCTAAATATACTATATATATATTATAGGTAAAATCCATAGTATATCATCTATATGGGTCCTTAGCAAGAGTTTGGCTACCAAATTTCACCTTTCTTGCCTTGCAAACCAAGCTTGGTCATCTGACAGCATGTACAGACAAAGTTAAAATACTCAACCAGATCACTTCTTCTTTTCTGTTTTGCTTCTTCTTCCTCTACTCCTCTCTTGTTCTTCATCTCAATACTCCCCCTCAAGCTTGACGATTGGAACTCATCAAGCTTGGAAACATGAAGAACCTCCCTCATTAAAACCTTAGTGTGCAAAACCCAGTGTGACCAAAACACACTAAGAAAAAAGAGTAGAGGCCTTCATGATAGGAGAGTTAGTGAGATGTGAGGTATATGAGTCCCAACTTAGAGTGGATGAACTCACAGACTTTAGTGCTTGCTATTTTGGTGAAAATATCAGCTAGCTGGTCTTCACTTCGTGTGTAACAAGGTAGGATGATGTTCTGCTCCACAACTTGCCTAAACTTATGGCAATCCACTTCAATGTGCTTGGTATTCTCGTGGAAGACTGAGTGCTTGCAATGTGAATGGCAGCATGATTTTCACAATACATAGTGATTGGTGATGTAATCTCAACCCCCAAGTCTTTAAGCAGGCCCTTGATCGAAACTAACGCATTGGTGAGCTTCCTTATAGCTCTATATTCTGCCTCAGCAATTGAACAGGATACAACCTTCTGCTTCTTGCTCTTCCAAGTCACTAGGTTGCCTCCAATAAATGTACAATAGCCAGTGGTTGATCTCCTATCAATCCTATCTCATTCCAATCAGCATCACAATACCCAACTATTTCAGTGCTTCCATTGCATCCCATCCAAACACCTTGACCCGGAGCTTCCCTTAGATACCTTATGATCCTCTCAACCATGTTCCAGTTGTGAACCTTAAGAGCTTGCATATGCTGACTGACTTGGTTCACAGCAAAGCATATGTCTGGTCTTGTGATAGTTATATAGATGAGCTTTCCCACCATTATTCTATATTTCTTGACATCTTTAAATGGCGTGTCTTCAAATTCCCCCCCCCCACGCAACACTTTATAACCATCTTCAAGTGGAGCCTTAGCTGGTCTTCCCCCAATGTTTCCTTCCTCACTTAAATGATCAAGTGTGTACTTCCTTTGGGATAGGAAGAGTCCCTCTTTAGAGCGGCATACTTCAATTCCAAGGAAGTACTTAAGTTCACCTAAATCCTTAATATCAAACACAGATTTGAGGAATACCTTGGTTTCTTGGATTCCCTCTCTGTCACTCCCTGTGATGATTATATCATCCACATAAACTAAAGAGATGGCCACAATGCCTCTTAGAAGAGGAAGAGTGAATAGGGTGTGATCAGCTTCTGACTTTCTGAAGCCTCTTCCATTTAATGTAGTACTCATCTTGTGATACCAAGTTCTTGGTGATTGTTTCAGTCCATAAATGGCTTTCTTGAGTCTTAGAACATTTCCAGGCTTGACCAAGTGCTCTAGACCATGAGGAGGATGCATGTCGACCTCATCTTCTAGCTCTCCTTTAAGAAAAGCATTCTTGACATCCATCTACCATAACTCCCACTCTATATTTGTTGCAAGAGGGAGGATGATCCGAATGGTATGTAGTTTGGCCACTAGGAAAAATGAGTCCACATAATCCTCTCCATATGTCTGAATGAAGCCTCTTGCCACCAGACTTGCTCAGTGATGAAACCATGGCCGATCCAGCTGATCATCTGAAGAAACCAAGACTGAACCAGTAGCTAACTTAGTGGAGGACGAGCTGAACCAGCTAGTTGATGCAACCTCGGACCCGGATGAGCTACATGAACTGAGCCAGCTGGGTGACACTCAACAAGGAACTGAATTGGAGCTGGATGGGAGTGACACTCGACCAGGAGCTGATTTGGAGCTGGATGAGAGTGACAGTCGACCAGGAGCTGATTTGGAGCTGGATGAGACTGACACTCGACTTAGAGCTGGAAAGAAGGCTGCTCCGCTAAATTGGTTGATGCAACTTCTTAGTGATATAGCCTATTTATTACCAGTTTTAGACCATGTTATATGCTTTATTTAGGGTCGGTTATGTGTGTCTAGGCTGTGTTTTAAGGTCTTTACAAGTTCAGATACGTTTTGGAGATGTATGGAGATATGTGGAGTTTTTGGACAATTTAGGAGAGAATAATCCGTAGCTGATCATTGTGAGATTCAAAGTACGAGACTACCATCGATCGACGACACATCATTGGCATCGACCGATGTAACATGACCAAGATCGATCAATGTTGAACATCTGCCATCGATCAATGTCCAATTCGTAGACAGCCAATTTTCTAGCCCAAGTTAGAGACATGACACAAGATTACAATATTACCCTGATTGAGTTTTGACCTAGACTTTAGGGTTTTATATTTATACTTTATGTATTGCACCAGAAAAGGGGAGGATGCTTTGTGCCTAGGTTTTGTGGCAAAGTGTGTGTATGCACCAGCACTCCATAGTTTGAGGATTTATTTAGGGGAGAAGATTCATAACTCCTTAGGGAGATTTGTATTGGAACCCCAATATTTTATCTATGCATTATATTCAAATTATTATTCTTACTTTAATTATGTCTGAGTAGTTATCAACTAAATTTTGGGCTTATTAATGGTACTGATGGATTAGCTAAGCAATAGAATGTTAGGGTCATTATTAGATCTATTAATAGAATTGTGTTTATTACTTGTGTTCTAGAGTAGCTAACTAGAACCCTGATAATATGATAGTTAGGTGCAAGCGAGAGCATGGTCTACTACCAAAATTTATTCTGTTGAGCTAGGGTGCTGGAAACAAACGAGAGTTGATTTAGTTAATCTAGTGAACTTATCGAATTAGGTCATAAAGCTTGACTCAAGAAACCATCGATCGATGCATGATCATTTCTATCGGTCGATGGTCATTCCGTGTCAACCAGCGAGAGCTGAGACATTGGACTTAGTCAATAAATTAGACTCGCAGCGAGAGCTGGTATCTTTTACATTAGATATCGAGTTCCATGATTAAATACCGTTAACTTCTATCTTCTATAATCCTCTTGCCTGAAACCCTAGATCTAGCATATTTACATTTGCATCTTGTTAATCTTTCTTCGGACTTGTAGCGTAGACGCCTTACAATGGGTTGCGACACGAGCACCCGATGGATCATCTGGTGCGATTTGAAGATCTAGTGACTGCTATTAAAGAAAATGGAGTCCCAGAGGACTATCTTTTATGTAAGCTCTTCAAGTACTCACTTGCTGGAGAAGCTTCATATTGGCTTAAGCAGCTACCACCAGGATCTTTGACATCCTGGACTGACATTAAGAACGCTTTCTTGCGTAACTTCTTTGATGACGCAAGAGCAGAAGATCTGAGGAGGAAGATTGCTACTTTTTCACAAGAACCTTCAGCGTCTTTTAGAAACTCATGGATCATATTCAAGTCATACCAGAGAGACTGTCCACATCACGGGTCAACGAAGTCCAGCTTCTTAGCACTTTCTTCATAGGTATTGTATTACAGTATCAGATGGCTTTGGACACAGCTAGTGAAGAAAATTTCAGCACTAGGAGCCCTGAAGAAGCTACAAGATTGATTGAGAATCTAGCATCTAGCAGCATTACCAAGAACAAAAATTTTGAGAGAAAGAAATCATCTCCAGCAATGAGCAAGGAGCAAACCGAAGAAGTAAAAGCAAAGCTGGACAGTGTTCAGAAATTTCTCAAAAAGAAGGTTACTTTTGCAGAGGTAGAAGCAATAGAGTCTGGAGAAGATGAGATTGAAGAAGGGGATGTGAACTACATTGCTGGGAATGGTTTCCAAAGACAAGGGAATCCAGGTTTCAGTAGGAACTCCTATGGTACTGGTCAAAGGAGTAACTTTAATCAGAGTTCACAGCGAAGGCCCTTCAACAACGACAAGACATATGGATCTTCCTATTACCAAAATCTTCCTCCAGAAACTCAAGGAAGCAAGATTAGAGGGACATCAGAAGATGATTGTGGATTTCAACGGAAAGATAGATGATCTGTACCTCAACCTAAATACCAAGTTCGAAAACCTCAGTACCCATGTGAAGAAGTTTGTGAATCAAGTGATGCAAACAAGTGAGACCATTAGGAGACATGATGGCCTAATTAAGGAGAAGATCAAGACTGGGCAGAAGCACCACATCAATGCATTAATTGATGATGATTTTAGGCAGGAAAAGAAACCCCAAGACTGAAACTTTTGTGTGAAAAGTTTTGTCACCTGGCAATTCCCGTTCACATCGATCGTTGCAAGACAACGAGAATCGATCGACAGTGAAACCTACAGAACCGGTAGAAACGTCGATCGGTACCGTACTCATCACCTCAGTCGACATGGAGACGAAAGCATCGGTCGACAATACATGTCTGGCATCGATCTACTGGGTAGAAACCTAGTCTGATTACCCAACCTCAACGCAAGTCTGATTGTGCGTCCAACAGCAACAATTTCATAACAAAATACAGAAACATCTGAATCTATGGATCTTGATAGAGAAGATGACGGACACTCAAAGAGGAGGCAAAAGATCCCAAAGCATCAACACAGAGAAGCCAATGAAAAGGACATGGATGGCTTTGTTAAAAGAGTTTTTAAAATTCCTTTAGATATATCTTTTGATGAAGCTTATTATACTCACATATTGTGGATGTTTTTCAGGGAAACAAGGGAAAAAGATGATGATAGAGAAATCATGTTCAATCACCTCAGAGAGAGGATGAAGCAGAGAATTTTTTTGAAAAAGAAAAGTGATCCTGGGAAGTTTGTGGTTCCATATTTCATCAAAGGAAACAAATATCCCAACACCCACTGCGACACTGGATCTTCAGTGAGCATTATGACAAAATATATGGCAGAGGATCTGAAACTCCAACGATTCGTTCACATTTGTAGACTGCTCAAGAGTGAACTCAGGAGGGATGATAAAAGATGTTCCAGTGCAGATCAACAACACCCTAGTCCCAATAGACTTTCATGTGATGGACATCAGGATAGATTGGAACTCTTCGCTACTACTTGGGCGAGCATTCATGGCTATTGTGGGAGCCATATGCGACATGCAGCTAAACAAGTTGTATATATCTCTAATTGATAAAAATATCTTTTATGAACCTCTCAAAAATAAAAACAAGGCTACAGTGATCTAATTGTGTAATGATGCAGAGCTTGTGGCCACATGCTTCTGCGATTACGAGTGCAATGAGGAATCGGTAGATGGAGCATCGATCAACACCCAACTCTTCTCATCAATCGACAGTCCTGCAAATCAACAATCGATCGACACATACCCTTCAACATCGATCGACACCCATAACACAGAACCGATCGACACCCACCATGCTGATTACAATTACAACCCAGCCTATCTCGAATACGATGAAAAATACAAAGAAGAATAGATGATAGAGTACCAAGGGCTTGCTATGGAAGAGGCTGGATTTTTTTTCATGTTTCCCATAAACCGGAGAAATCGACATCGATCGACGGCGACCATGCGCCATCGATCAATACTGAGCACGAAGCAAAAATCGAACGTGATTCAGCAGAAGAACGCGACAGAGAAGCTGGTTATCTACAACCAGTTGAGTTCGGTATTATGAGAGATCCGGATGGTCACGCAAGAGCTATGGATGGCAGGATTCTAAACGTCACGAAGGAAGATATAGCAGATATACTTACAATGGCAAGGAGCTGGAATACTTTTTGGGCACCTGTCTAATTATCGAGCATTGGAATCATATGGGGGAGGTATGATGAACACTTTGGTGTGACCAAGACTCTCAGCATTCTGAAGGAACATTTCTTCTGGCCAAACATGAGAAGAGATGTAGGAAAACAATGCACCAGATGCATTGTTTGCACTCAGGCCAAAGGAAAGAGCCGACCCCAAGGTTTGTACACTCATTTACCCGTTCCGTCTTTGTTGTGGTAGAGATTCTCAAAAATGGCTCATTCCATTGCTTGTAATAAGATTGGTATTCATGTTAACGTGGCTGATCTATTCTTTAGAGAAGTAGTGAAATTACATGGAATGCCTAGAACCATTGTGCCTGATAGAGATATTAAGTTTCTTAGCTATTTTTGGAAAACTCTCTGGTCAAGATTAGGAACTAAGCTCTTGTCCTCTACTACTCGCCATCCACAGACTGATGGCCAAACTGAAGTAGTAAATAGGACTTTGTCTACTCTTTCGCGTACTGTGGTTAAGAAAAACATTAAGTCTTGAGAAGATTGTTTTCCTCATGTCGAGTTTGCTTATAATCACTCAGTGCATAGGGCTACCAATTTTTCTCCCATTCAGATTGTGTATGATTTTAGTCCCTTGACTCTTCTGGATCTATTGCCTTTACCTATCAATGAACAGACTAACATTGATGGCCAGGCTAAGAAGAACATAGAAGAAAGACTACGGAGTATGCAAAACATGCAAACAAGAAGAGGTGTGAGCTGATACTAGAACCGTGGGATTTGGTGTCGATTTACTTAAGGAAGGATAGGTTCCCTGCTGAAAGAAAATCTATGCTCTTGCCAAGAACTAATGGACCATTCAGAGTCCTTGAACGCATTAACAATAATGCCTACAAAATAGATCTTCAAGGTAAGTATGATGTCAATTCTACCTTTAATATTGCTGATTTTATCCCTCTCTGTGCAAATGATTCGGATTTGAAGTTAAATCCTTTTAAAGGAGGAGGAGATGATGCAACCAAGACTGAACCAGTAGCTAACTTTGTGGAGGACGAGCTGAACCAGCTAGTTGATGCAACCTCGGACCAGGATGAGCTAGATGAACTGAGGCAGCTTAGTGACACTTTACCAGGAGATGATTTGGAGCTGGATGGGAGTGACACTCGACCTGGAGCTGGAAAGAAGGCTGCTCGGCCCAAGTCTAAATTGGTTGATGCAGCTGCTTGGCCCAAGGATGAAGTTGGATTCAATACATCCTTCTCAGGCCAAAGTAAAGCAATATCGACCCAAAGAACTGATGGATAAGGAATGCTTTCTTCAGTCCAAACCAGAAACAACCAAGACCCATTCTCCTTCTCTCGTGGCCCAGTTACAAGATCTCAGTTTACTTTCCTTGTTGAGATTGTAAAAGGAAAACGATTGCTGGAGATATCAGCAAAAGAAAGGAGACACCAACTGTGAAGTTGAATACTTTGCAGATGGAAGCAATGATGTCTTAGATCATGAAAAAATTTGATGATACTTTGCGATCTAAAAGAAAAACTCATGATCACTTTGCTAATATTTCATAGGATCAAAAGAAAACTAAGATCAAAAGGAGGAACCATGATGTTTGCAGTGTTACCATACATCCTAAGAGAAAACCACATCCCAACCAATTCAGTTCCTCCACAAAGAGTTTGCTGGGAAAAAGACAGCACTTGTCAAGTAAATAAAAATCGGGTTTTAGCAAATCTGATTTGATGCAGGAAAGGTCACGACCAGGGAGGCTGCTGGAAACGTCTATTAGGAGGAGCAGGGGACAATCTAAAGTATCCAAAGAAGAAGAAAAACCTGTCCATAGTCGTGATGATCCGGAGTTGCGTTTCAGAGTTCTTAAGCAGATGAGTATGTAACATCCCGAGTTGTGATATGTGAAAATGCTTAAGAGAATTGATTTGGCTACCTATGTCACCAAAGTTGACAGCTTCTCTGTGGGAGAGTTGTTAAAGGGTGAGGTCCTGGGTTCGAACCTAACCAATAACCTATTTGTGAGCCGAGGCCTATGGGTGAATTCAGGCAGGTTGTATCACAATGGAGGGGTTAGGGTCGATGCGCTGCAGCACCAGCTGGGTCCCACGGGGAGGGCTGTTACAGAGTAGTCCCCAAAACTTTATTGATATGTGTAACCAGATATTCAAGGATTTAGAAAAGAACAAAAGACAGAGCACACGACCTTCCTAAAAGGGTTTTGACCCAATGAGTGGAAGAAAGCAGGAGCAGATCATCCAAGAGATGGGAATAAAAACAACTAAGGTAAGGAAAGAATCCGAGACAGAACTTGGTTGTTGATGAATCCCTTATGAGGAGATCCTTTGTCCCTTATTCTTTTGAAGGAAGATCTGATGGTTTTGAGAGAGATCTGGGTTGATTTTGATGATGATGGATGATGGATGGATTGATTGGATGATATTCAGAAATTATCTATGACTGATCAGATCTTGTGTAGATGTGTCTAAAGATCAAGAGAATGAAATATGTTTGTGATCAGAGACAAGTTTTGCTTGCAGAAAATGAACTCTTAGCAATCAGTGTTCATGGATGAACAAGAGATTCACATATTTAAAGAGAATTTTGATAAAAAAAGGCGAATCAATATTAGTCTGGTCGTGCATCCCTTTATATAGGACTTACAAGTTGTAGAAATGAAAAGACAAAGTGTAGAAACTAGGAATGTAGACTTTTTTTTTGGACCCATTGGTCCAAAATGTGACCTTAAGCTTTCTTGGATATCTTAGCATGTAATTATGATTTAGGATTCATAGAATAATTCATTGGTTCACCAAGGAGGAACAAGAACTTGATTAGATCATCAGGTGGCCTCCATGAACCGATATGACCGAGAAAGTGAATTCTTTGAACATCTCTTGTAACTCCACGAACTGGACTGGTTTTGGCTTGACTAAAATACTCCTCATGGTCAGTTGATGGAGTGAAATAGTCTCCAAACTCCGATTTGAGCTCTGGTTGTTCTTTCTCCATCACAAGCTTCTTCATGGTCCAACTCGAGTATTTTTGGTTAATTGCACAGCTGGGCAGGGATCATCCCCTCCTCCTTTGAAAGGATTTTACCTCAAATCCATATATGTAGAATGATAGAACTATGATCATATTACTTGAAAGTACCTGTTCTAGAAATCAGAGATGTCATCACACAATGAATCTTTCCAGGGACAAACACAACCATTGCAATCCTTCTTCTTGTCTCGAAAACATCTTGGGTGTATCAGCATGTTTTCCTTGACCATATCTTCTCATAAACTGACAATTAAGCTCCATATGATTAGGTGGACGAGTGCATTGATCCCCATACTCATTCTTCAACTTTGGACTCTCTTTAACCACATCAAGTTCATGTTTTTCTCTTCTCAGCATATTCTAATCAGTTATGGATTTGGACAAGCACGTGTTGCCCACTGAATCTACTCTCTTGTCACTGCAACTGATATTTTCCCCCTTAATCAATTTTCTCAACAAATTTCTCCACCCATCCTGAAATTCAAGAGGGAATTAACATCCCAAGATAAGCTTGAATGAAGTTGTTTTCGACACAAAATATTGTTACTCCATTCAAACTCACACGAGATTCCTCCTGATTCAAAAATGACCTTCTGAAATCCTTTGACTATCCACAAATGCTTCACAAGGTTGAACTGAATGCATGACACAGGTTTGATAAAAAATTCAGAAGTCAAAGTCTTAGTATTTTCACCTTGATCAACCAATGTATAAACTAATTATGGAGCAATAGATGAATATTCAAGCACTTCCTCTTTTCTCTTGGTTAGATCTTGGACATGAACACACAAAACTTGTGTTTCTCCTTCATGGTCAGACGAAACCGTGGACAAGGGGACCTCTTGTGGTGGGTATGGCAGATTCGACTCTCCCAAGTGAAAACCGAATTCAGTCTCCTCCCACTGAAAGTTGGGTATTTACCTATAACCGATTGTTACTTTAAGCTCCTCCCAAGTGTAGATGGGTTCTTCGTCATACCAGCGTGCTTCTTTCTCTGCTATCCACCATGCTTTAGCTTCACCTCGCAGTAGACTGATAGCAAGGGGTAACTTTTCCCATGACGGTACTTGATCCTGATGATTGAAGCTGTTTGTGTTTTCTACCCATGAGGAAAAAGTTTCAGGACTGTTTCCTCCAGCAAAAACTTTTGGTATGATCATAGGAACATGTATTCAAATCACAGAAAACAAAGAATTTTGAAACTAAACCCAAAAGAATAGAAAATTAGAAATTAAACCCAGAATGACAAAAATCAAAATTGAAAGAGATTGTGAAGATAGACATATAGTTTGTCCCTTATGATGAGATCACTTGATGAAGAGAAAAAAAAAATCAGATTATCAAAAACCCCAAAAAACAGAGAGAGGAATTTGAAAATTTAGAATCAAACCCTAGATCAAGAGCCTTAAAATCTGCTTTAATACCAATTGATGAATCCCTTATGAGGAGATCATTTGTCCATGATTCTTTTGAAGGACGATATGATGGTTTTGAGAGAGATCTGGGTTTATTTTGATGATGATGGATGGATTGATTGTATGATCTTTAGAAATGATCTAGGAAATGACCAGATCTTGTGTAGATGTGACTAAGATCAAGAGAATGAACTCTGTTTGTGATCAAAGACAAGTTTTGCTTCCAGAGAATGAACTACTAGCAATCAGTGTTCATGGATGAACAAGAGATTCACAAATTTAAAGAGAATTTTGATAAAAAAGGTCAATCAATATTATTCTCGTCGTGCATCGCTTAATATAGGACATACAAGTTGTAGAAACGAAAAGACAAAGTGTGGAAACTAGGAATGTAGACTTTTCTTTGGGCCCATTGATCCAAAACGTGGCATTGATCGATGGTAACCATATACCATAGATCAAGACCAATTGGGCATGCCAAGGATATGTTGAAGCTTACGAAGAATATGATTCAGATTACATAGAGGAAGAAGCTGGCTGGGTAATGAACACAAGAGTAGGCAATCCATCATCAACAATCGGCCTATCTTGGCCATCAAACGACATCAAACGACAACCAGAAGATTCACTTGGAACAGAAGAAACATAAGCTGGTTATCTCAGACCCGATGAGTTTGGAATTTTCAGAGATGTAGAAGGATGTGCACGAGGTCTTTACGGGAGAATTCCAACTCTACCTAAGAAAGATGTTGTATACGCCCTTATTATGGCTGTACGATCAAGAAATTTCTTTGAACAATAGCAACAACCATCGATCGACGCACAAGTACCGGCATCGATCGACAACGAGGAGCAGAAGCATGAGCCAATTCAAAATCAACCATTGATCGACAACAACAAGAGCGCATCGATCGATACTGCTGTTCCAGAAGTCAGAGAACATGAAGCAAAGATCGCTATGTCAACAATAAAAGCAAGAGACATACATCAGACCAGAGATTGATGATATTGTGCATGAGATCTACAAATCTCAAGAGATGTCACTGGATGATTCCTACATGAGGCTTGATGATGTCTACTATCCTATAGAGTAATGCCTCACCAATTTGACTACACGCATGGATGAGATGAACAAGAGATGGATACTGTTCAAAGACAGCATGAGAGTGGACTTAATAGAGTGACATCGATCGACAGCAACACCTTGCCATTGATCGGTACTGAGTTCGACAGACATAAGTCCGCAGAAGAACATTACTTAGAAGATAGGTTCGATGAAATTGTTTTTTTCTCAGAGCCTCATGAAGGACGATATATCTCAAAAATTAGAGGAGATATCAGACACTAAAGCTGCAAGACTTCGAATGCTCCAGCGCAGTATTGGGAATCTACAAAGAAGAATGCATTCACTGGAGGTTACTAAGGAGATCATAAAGAACGAGAAAACCAGAGGATATGAGGCAGCTAGGAACGTCATTGGTACATGGTTTCAGTATAGCAAAGAAGATGTAGACACTTGTTTTCCAAGTGTTGATCAACCTCCTTTCTAGTCAGAACGTTCACGACGTCGAGCTTAAGACTATAACCAAGTGCTGAGTGGGAGGCAACCCACTGTTTAATAAGTTTTAATTAGTTTTTGATTATATTAGCCTAATTTTGAATTTTATTTTATTATTGCAGGTTTTCAGAAAAAAAGATCTGAGGAAGATAGTCTGCATAGAGCATCGATCGACACTTAATCACTGCCGATCGACGGAGTAACCATTGCACCGATCGATAGCCACTTAACTGTGTTGATCGACGGTCACCATCAGCGAGCAGGTATATCATTTTTCCTTGTTAAACTTGGTCCTTATGATTTATTTCTTCTCCAATCTCAGACTATATAACACTGGTGATAGTGTAGTTTAAGTCTGGGGGAGGTATTACTGATATTGTGTTTTATTTTGAGTTTTAAAAGAAATCAACTTACAGGTTTAGCATCGATCGACAACATTAACCGACCATCGATCAACGCTCTCTTACAGAGAGAGGTATTGGGTTTTATATTTAAGCTAGTTACTTATGATTTCTAACCAATTAAGGGCGGGTTACACTAGGGACAATGTAATTTAAGTCTGGGGAAGGTTCGCTAATGGTACTTTTTTTTGACTTTTATTTACTATATCTATATAAGTTTTTCAAAAAGTTTTATTGAGTCTAGAAAAGGACTATGATCAAGATTTATTATTGACTAACCATGCTATATGCACCATTCCTAGAAGTTTGTTTGCAGAGATTACTAGAGATACCAAAGTGGATCATCATGCCGCTATACCAAAGCTGATTTCCAACACTAATCCTGGCATTATTTGCATGTTTTGGGATTTGGTATACATTGGATCAGACTCCTTCTGCAAGTCTGGAAGGTAAAATTCTGCGTGCTTCTGATTCCCCTCTCTCCCATTCATATTAAAAAAGGAGTCAAACAGGATTTGGTGGCTATAACCATTAAAGCTTGATTCATATGATCCTAGAAAGATATAAAAGTCAAAAAGAAGTGAACATGATCTGATGGCAAAAACCATTAGGGCTTGTTTTAGGGAAGCCTATCCAAATATCTCAGTCAATTAAAAAAAATAAAATGATACCCTCAAAAGAAGGGAGACATTAAATGATAAGAAGTGAGAAGATAGAGAGGAAAGGAATCAGAGAAGGCCACCTGTGTGTTCAGATACTTACAGAGGTAAGAGTCTATATATCCCTTAATCGATACTCCCAAGGTAAAGCCTCCACTTTTATTTTATGCAAAGAAATGAAATCAATAGAGGGGCGAGTCAGACTAGTATTTGCTAACTTGTTGGTAGAATGGATTTGGTTGCTATACTAGGATAGGGTATATAAAGTTTATCTCTGATTGACTTGATAGGATGTGGTTGCAATAAAGTAAGGTGACAATTATACTTAGACAATATGTGAGTATTCGCTTTTCAAAACATCTTTCACAGGCTTGTTTGCTTGAGGACAAGCAAAATGTTAAGTCTAGGGGAGTTGATATAGCCTATTTATTACAAGTTTTAGACCATGTTTTAGGCTCTATTTAGGGTCTGTTATGTGTGTCTAGGCTATGTTTTAAGGTCTTTACAGGTCCATATACGTTTTGGAGATAGTTGGAGATAGTTGGAACTTTTGGAGCATTTAGGAGAGAATAATCCGTAGCTGATCGTTGTGAGAGTCAAAGTACAAGACTACCATTGATAGACGACACATCATTGGCATCGATTGATGTTACATGACGAAGATCGAACGATGTTGCACATCTGCCATTGATCAATGTCAAATCCACAAACAACCAATTTCCATGCCCAAGTTAGAGACATGACACAAGATTAGAAGATTACCCCTGGACGAGTTTTGACCTAGACATTAGGGTTTTATATTTATACTTTATGTATTGCACTAGAAAAGAGGAGGATGCTTGGTGCCTAGGTTTTATGGCAAACGAACGAGAGTTGATTTAGTTAATCTAGTGAATTTTTCGAATTAGGTCATAAAGCTTGACTCAAGAAACCATCGATCGACGCAGGATCATTGCCATTGATCGATGGTCATTCCGTGTCAACAAGCGAGAGCTGAGAAATTGGACTTAGTCAATAGATTAGACTCGCAACGAGAGCTGGTGTCTTTTACATTAGATATCAATTTTCATGATTAAATACCCTTACTTTCTATCTTCTATAATCCACTTGCCTAAAACCCTAGATCTAGCATT
Organism: Moricandia moricandioides; assembly: GCA_905132885.1. Taxonomy (NCBI): domain Eukaryota; kingdom Viridiplantae; phylum Streptophyta; class Magnoliopsida; order Brassicales; family Brassicaceae; genus Moricandia; species Moricandia moricandioides. The sequence continues at coordinate 182,336 of CAJHQQ010000207.1, read as the reverse complement.
TTTACATATGCATCTAGTTAATCTATTAACATATTTCCATATTTACATAATTACAATATTTCCATATTTACATTATTAGCATATTTCCATATTTATATTATTAACATATTTCCAGATTTCATCTATACGTTCAAATAAGGAATATTTTCTTGACCTGATTACTTGCTACCTATATATATAATTACCTAGCTTAGTCCTTAGAAATAAGAAATCTATTGTGTGCCATTGTTCTCTGTGGATTCGATCCCTAAGTTCTACACCTGATCTCTCTTGGCAAGAGTATTCTTTTGTGTGTTAGGATTAAGGGTTAATTTGATAGTTATTTGTTTATGATATTTATGCCCTGTTAGAACATAAAAACACCCTAGTGTCACTCTTCCCAAGGATGAAGTTGGATTCAATACATCCTTCTCAGGTCAAAGTAAAGTAATATCGACCCAAAGAACTGATGGATCAGGAATGCTTTCTTCAGTCCAAACCAGAAACAACAAAGACCCATTCTCCTTCTCTCGTGGCCCAGTTACAAGATCTCAAACAAGGAATATGATGAAAGTGATATACTATGGATTTTACCTATTTCACCTATAATATATATAGTATATTTAGAGTCTTTTATATGCATTTGACATAGTTTTAGAGCATTTACAGGTCTAAGTACTTATTGGAAGCAATTGGAGCTTTTGGACTATTTTGAAGCAATAAGGACTGCTCAGCGAAAACCCATAGTCGGATCAAGACTTATGAATGGACCGTTGATCGACGTCACACACTGTGCGTCGATCGACGTTGAAGTCGGCAGAAAGATTGAGAAATTACAAGTTTTACCCAGAAGTCTCATTAATTGCAAGACAAGTCCCTGGCCGAATTTAGACTATTTATTAGGGTTTTCTATCTTTGTTAAACCCTAATCTTATTATTCTGAAACTGAGCAGCCACAAAGTTACACAAGAGTTTTAGAGTTGTAACACATTTCTACAGCTATTGGAGAGATAGATCTTATCATCATTACAGAGAAGATCTTGAACTCCTTATCTTTTTACTCATTCTATTTTATGCAATTTATTCTTAATTTAATGACGTTCTTTATTTCTATGTCTGAGTAATTCTCTATTAGATTTAGGGTTATTCAATGGTAGTAATGTATTGGTGATTTTATAGAATTGTTAGGGTAATCTTCTTGGTTCCCTAGAGGGTGATGCCAGGAGTTGTCTGAACCAGCTACCACCAGTATCCCTGACTTGATGGGAAGAAATTCGAAACATTTTCATAAATCACTTCTTTGACGAGGAGAGATACTGGGAAGTAAGAAGAGAAATATCCAGTTTCGTTCAAGGTAGTTGCGAATCTTTTCGAAAATCCTGGAATTGGTTTCGAGCTACCAACTTTCGTTTCCGCACCATGGATTCTCAGAACCCCAACCTATAATATCAAACCATCCTTGATACAGCCAGCAAAGGGAACTTCGGTACCCGAATCCCTACAAGCGCTAAAAGGCTAATGGAAAACATAGCTTTAGGTCGAGCTTTCGAAAAAAGAGACACCGAAAGAAGGGAACCACCATTATTCACAGGAGAGGAGCACTTGATCCGAGTGAGAGAAACTCTGGCATCAGTTGCAGCCCTTCTGGACAGAAATGACTTATCTCGATATTATGGTGAGAGAAAAGCTGTCCATTGAAACTTTGAAAAACTAGTTGAATTCTCTGACATGATGAACCAGAACGATCAACGACTTGGGAAAGACGCGGGCAATTCCACAAGCATCTGCAACACCACTGTGAACAGATACGAAAAAAGTTCAAAGTTAAAAATGAACCAAGTCTTCACTGGAAACCGTAAAACAGCCGCCAACCTAAATAAGAAGTTAGATCTTATATACTCAGAAATGATAGAAAAATTTGAAACTCTGAGCGAACACATTAGGAGAATGGGAAACCAATTGGCGAGCAACGCTATGTCCATCAGAAGGGAGGAAAAAATTTTACATGGTAAAGCAGACTCTAACCCTAGGAAAAAATGCAATGTTGTAGCTTTATGAAGCGGTCGACAACTCACCCCTGGCGTTAAAAAAAGTATCACCATCGATGAATCCGAGAAAATCACAACGAGCAAAAACGAAAATGAAAAATCGTATGCCATCCCGATTGAAATGCACGAGACAAACCCCAATATCCTCCATGAACCCGATTTACTAGAAAAAAAATGACGATCTTGAGGAGTTAATTGTTGAACCTAAGGGAAAAAGCAGAAACATAGGAGATATTGATCGACAACCTTTCCCGGACATCGATCTACGTGCTGAACCTATCATCGCTCAACGCTCGGATCTTAGAATCGATCGACGCCCTGACCCAGAACCAAACAAACCGGTTAGGACTAGAATCTAGCATGCCAAGTCTCCCTTTCCTCTGAAAAACGCTAAGCAGAAAAAGAAACAGCTAGACAAAGTAATATGCAAGAAAGCGTTTGAAAAAATAAACATTGAGATGCCACTAAGCGATGCCATTCACATCTCGCCCGCCATCAACCAATAAATGAAAGATGCAGCTTCGCGAGGATTCCATGAATCAGAACACTGCGTGATGATGGTATCCGAAGAGGTGAGTTAAATCATTAGAGGAAAAACTAATGATCTCGATCTGTCGACATCTGTCGATCGACATCTGACGCCCCCATCGATTGACAGCGTATTGCAACCAACGATTGGAGCAAAGTTAAAGCACCTAAAAATTGAACTTAAACCACTTCCAACTGGACTTAAATATGCTTTTATTTACGACAATTCCTACCCTGTCATAATTAATGCCGATTTGAGTAGCGGAGAGCAAGCACTATTGCTTAATAAACTGCAAAAGCACCGAAAAGCTCTCGGATATTCGCTATATGACATACCGGGAATTTCTCCTTATTTATGTATGCATAGGATACATCTTGATGATGAATCAAAATCATCCATTGAGCATCAGAGGAGATTGAACCTTAACCTGAAGGAATTAGTTGAGAAGAAATCATGCAAATCTTAAAGGCAGGCGTCATCTACCCAATCTCAGACAGCAAATGGGTCAGTCCAGTTCATGTTGTTCCGAAGAAAGGAGGAATTACCATAGTAAAGAATGATAAAGGGAATTGATCCCTACTAGAACTGTCACTGGACACAAAATGTGTATTGATTATAGGAAACTAAACGCTGCCACACAAAAAGATCATTTTCCCCTTGCCCTTTATCGATCAGATGTTAGAAAGGCTCGCGAGCCACGAATACTATTCCTTTCTTAATGGATATTCCAGATTCTTCCAGATCCCCATACATCCGGATGACTAAGAAAAGATCACCTTTACATGTCCCTATGGAACGTTCGCATATCACAGGATGGCATTCGGACTCTGTAACGCCCTTGCGACCTTCGAAAGATGCATGATGTCAATATTTACCGATATGATCGAAGACTTCATGGAGGTTTTCATGGACGATTTCTCGGTATAGGGTCTGAATTTCAAGACTCGTCTCGAACCTATGTAAGGTGTTAGATCGATGCGAAGAGAAAAATCTGGTTTTAAACTGGGAAAAAGCCATTTTATGGTTAACAGAGGAATTGTCTTGGGACACAAGGTCTCAGCAGCCGGAATTGAGGTTAAAAGGGCAAAAATTGACATAATGACTGGATTTCTGCCACCCACTAATTTCAAATTCGTTAGAAGTTTCCTAGGACATGCTGGATTCTATAGACGATTCATAAAAGATTTTAGAAAAATTGCTAGACCCTTTACTGCACTTCTGTGCAAGGAAGTGACATTCGATTTTACACCTGAATGTTTTGAAGCCTTTAAAGAAATCAAATCAGCACTCTTGTCCGTCATTATTGTCCAAGCACCGGATTGGAATTTACCTTTTGAGATTATGTGCGACGCCAGCGACTTCGCTGTATACGCTGTGCTTGGGCAGAAAAAGGGCAAAAAGTTGCACGCTATATACTACGCTAGTAGAACCCTCGATGACGCGCAACACAACTATATGACGACGGAAAAAGAGTTACTAGCTGTAGTATTCGCCTTCGAAAAAATTTCGTTCCTATCTAGTCGGTTCAAAAGTAGTTGTTCACACCGACCACGCCGCGTTAAAATATTTAATGAACAAAAAAGACGCTAAGCCAAGACTTTTACGGTGGATTCTACTTCTCCAAGAATTTGATATAGAAGTAAAAGACAAAAAGGAGTAGAAAACGGGGTCGCAGATCACTTGTCACGAATAAGAGTAGATGACGACATCCATATGGAGGGAAATCGGCCAATTCCTATATCAAAAGGGGCCAGCGGTCCCGATCAGTACATAAACACGTTACCTGTGCGAAAACATACATCAACTAGTACAAAATTCAATTTCCATACATGAAATTTCAAAATTTGGTTTTAACATACATTGACCTAATTTTCGTTAGTCAAATGTTAAGTTGTCGTTAACATGTAACATGAAATCAGTCAATTCCTACATCAACAATGACCAACAATCACAATCAATACATAAACACATCTCATGTGTGAAAGCATACATCAACTAATACAAATTTAAATTCAATACATGAACTTCCAAAATTTGGTTTTAATATACTTTGATCTCATTTTCACTAGTCAAATATTACCGAATATAAAATGGCTGTCACGTGTTGATTAAATGAGGTTTTTATTGTATTATATGGTAATTAAAATTTATTATGTGGTAATTGACTTAGAAAATAAATCATTTAGGCCAAACGATTTTTTTCTTGTGTGACTCATTAGTTAGTTTTGTTCTTTATTTATTTATTTTTTGAATTTTTTGGAAAAATAAATGTAGCACAGAGAAGACAACAAATAATAAACTTGAACAGAGAGAAACGAGAATGTATAAGATAGAATTTTTTTCGTTTTTCTCGGTTTGATTTTGTATTGTGTTGTCTTCTATGTGTTATAAAGTTAAAGAAAAAACATAAAGTTAAAGAAAAAACTAACTAATGAGTTACATGAAACAAAATAATTTGTTCCAAATGATTTATTTTTCTCAATCATTTACAACATAATATGGTTCAATTACCACATAATACAATAAATAACCTTACTTAATCAACACGAGACAGATAATTTATAGATTAGTGAAAACTAAGTCAATCTAATCTATTAAAACTGAAGTACATTTAGTACTTAATCCTAACATTTCCTAAATAATTACCATTGAATGCCACTAATATTATCTCTACATCCAAACACTAATTCTTAATAAAAAATAAATAAATTTGGGCTAAGCCCATTAACAATCTTTGTCATTATAATTGAATACTTCATAAAAAAGTGAATATGTATTATTCAAAAATTTATAATAAAAACAAAATTATACATATATAGCATTAAATTAGTTTTGTTTTTATTCATATTCATATTCATATAAGCTACCAACTATATTTGAACTATAAAAAATATAATAATAATAATAATAATTTTTATTATAATCTGAACTTATTCATTTACAATAACAAAATCATGTAACTTTCCATAAAAATTTAATGATTAAAATACATACTAATATTTATTATAAATGGTTATATATACAAACAAATACAATGTATTATCATTTGTAAGATATATATCTAATAAGAATAACTAATGTAATTTATAAATTAAAAAAATCACCATATAATACATATATACAATTAGGTCTAGGACGGATCAAATATCTAGGATATTCTAGGATATAAAGATTCAGATATGCATTTGTCGGATTCATAAAATTGTTATCCGAATTCAAATATTTGGGGTTAGAATATTCATACTAAAATCCAAATACACGCAGACATCTGAACCTTTTTTTTAATTTAAAAGAAATTAAAAACTAACTATTAACCATCTATTTAGTCTATTTAAAATTATTATTTAAAAAGCTTAAGAATCATTAAAATTTAATAAAATTAAAATTTTAGTTATTTTATATAAAAAAATATATAATATACATAGATAACTATAATTAAATTTTAAATATTTAATATCTGGATCTGAATATCCAGACTTAAAATTTTGCTATCCGAATTTATAATTGGATCAATCAAATCCGTAAAATTATTATCATGATCCATGAATATCCGTTTTTCGAAGAGGATAAGATCCCGAATCGGGTAACGGATATTGAATATTAAGTTCAAGTCATATATACAATTATATCAAACAAATTATTTAAAATATTAGACATTCACAAAAAGAACATCCTCGCGGGCGCGCGGGTCAAAGGCTAGTGTATGTTAAAACTAGATTTTGAAAGTTCATGTATGGAATTTAAATTTTGTATTAGTTGATGTGTGTTTTCTCACAGGTGAAACTTTTATGTATTGATCGAGACAGTTGGTCCATGTTAATGTATGAATTGACCAATTTCATGTTACATGTTAATGACAATTTAACGTTTGACAAACGGGAATCAAGTCAATGTATGTTAAAACCAAATTTTGAAAGTTCATGTATGAAAATTAAATTTCTTACTAGTTCATGCATGTTTTTGCACATGTAACGTGTTTATGTACTGATAAGGACCGTTAACCCCTGTTGACGAAGGAATTGGCCGATTTCCCACATAAAAATGTCTACCTAGCAGAATTGACTTTCATCGGCAAAGTTAGTTCGTCACAAGAACTAGAACCGATCGACACTATGCTAAGCTCATCGAACGACAACACTCATCGAACATCGATCAATGCTACCCATACACCGTCGACCGACGATGCCTTCGAGAAAGATAATGAAATAATCATCCATAGCGATATCAACATCAGTTGTAATCTTTCAGTTCCAAATAACGATTCTCCCGGAGGTAGAAGTTTAAGTCGGGGAGTGTGTTCACTGAACACCACCGCTAGACCTTGGTATGCAGATATAGTAAACTATCTTGCGGCTGAAGTAGAACCCTAACTCTTCAAAAGATATCATAAAAAAGAAAATTTTGAGAGAAATCCGGAGATACCACTAGGATGAACCTTATCTTTACAAACACTGCTCTGATGGCATATATAGACGATGTGTTGCCGTAAGCAAAACCCTGGAAATTCTATATCATTGACACGGATCCGATTACGCCGGACATTTCACTTGTTTTAAGACAGTTTCAAAAATCCTACTAGCAGGCTTTTGGTGGCCCACTATGTTTTGAGATGCTCAAGCCTACGTAGTGAAATGCGACCCCTGCCAAAGAAAAAGAAAAATCAGCAGGAGAAACGATATGGAACAAAATTTCATACTTGAAGTTGAAGTGTTCGATTGTTGGGGCATATATTTCATGGGCCCTTTTCCTTTTTCACATTGAAACAAATACATACTGGTCGTTGGAGACAATGTATCTAATTGGGTAGAAGCGATAGCAACTCCGAAAAATGATGCTGCCGTAGTCATTAAACTGTTGAAAGTATTATCATTGCCAGATTTGGAGTCCCGCGAATCGTAATAAGCGATGGAGGTACCCACTTTATTAACAAATTGTTCGAAAAAACTTCTTAAGAAACATGGAGTCCACCATCGAGTAGCTACACCCTCTCACCCTCAGACCAGCGGACAAGTAGAAGTATCCAACCGTCAGATCAAAGAAATCCTAGAAAAGACGGTAGGATCAACCCATAAAGATTGATCTTTGAAGTTAGATGATGCACTTTGGGCATACTGAAAACCGTTTAATACTCCATTAAGAACTACCCAATTCCACTTAATATATGGAAAATCCGGCCATCTCCATGTAGAGCTAGCGCATAATGCCTAATGGGCCATAAAAAGATAAACTTTGATGCTAAATCCGCAGCAGAAAAGAGATTAATTCAGCTAAATGAGCTCGACGAAATCCGATATCACGCTTACGAGAACTCGAAATTATATAAAGAGAGAACGAAAGCCTATCACGACAAGAAAATTATTTCACGTCATTTCAAAGCAAATGATCAAGTGCTCCTGAACAACTCTCGGTTAACACTATTTCCTGGAAAATTACATTCTCGTTGGTCCGGACCCTTCACCATCAATGAAGTTACCCCTCACGGGACGGTTGTCCTGTTCCATCCTAAGGGAGAAGATTTCATTGTGAATGGGCAGCGATTAAAACACTATTGGACTAGAGCTGAAATTTGGCATACTCAGACTACACGTCTAGAGATGCCTGATCCCGTATGATGAGCCCATTCCTCGTCAAGCTAAAGACTTTAAACAAGCGTTGAGTGACTAATTTACTAATATAATAATATTTATATATATAATGATAAAAATACAAAAACCAAGAGAAAAATTTATATATTAGCAGTAATACTTTAATAATTAACTAATATTTAATAATTACTCATTATTTATGCAATTATAAAAATCTCAACTAAATAAGGAGTCACCGACCAGACCATCGATCGATGCTCCTATGTTGCCATCGAGCGACGGTTGTGCGTCGGGTAGGTTAACTCGACACGACCCCAATTCATAAAACACTTCTCTCCAAACCGCCAAAACACATACGAGTTCTACACCCGTTTTCTCTCTGATTTTTTGGCCGAATTTTCTCGTTTTGGAGCCTAAACCACACAATTTCTACACTCTCTACCTGTTAAACTCTTTATAGCATTCAATCTTCAAGGTATGTTCTCTGAATCTCTTATTTTAGGGAAGTTTTTAGGGTTTGAAGAAAAATCAAATGTTGGTGGTTTTGGTCGGAATTTAGAACGATTTAGGGTGCTGGAGTACTATATTAGGGACCATCCATCGTTTTTATACATGATTTGCACGATTTGAGTTGATTATTTTGGATTTTGTGAACACTGATCCGCGACAAACAGCGTTGATCGATGCCCATGTGTAGACGTCGATCGATGCCCATTAGGTTATGTCGATCAATGACCATGTTGTTCCATCGATCGTTGGCTGCTCCGTTAATTTCGACAATGATTCTGATTTTTGTTTTTTTCGTTATATGCATATGGACGAGAGAAGGACTAAAGCACGTTACGAGGCCGGTGGTCCCAACAATCCACCACGGGTTCCTCCATTCCAAGACCCTTGGCCAAAGGAAGATGAGGCTCTCCTTGTGACATTCGAGGAATACCCACATCCTCGAAGAGCTGTGGCATCGAGGGAGTTCACACACCGTCTCCTGATTGAGGAGTGGGACGACTTCAACAGTCTCTACTACAACACCTGGCAAGGCGTGACCATTGAGCCGACCAATTTTGCTGACAAGTGAATCCTAAATCAAACTTCTTACATCTTGATTCATTCTGGTTTGATTAGAATAAAGAAGAAATTTCCAAATCTCCAAACAGGGTAATCTGGAATCACTTCGGCTGAAAGTGGGATAACTTCTTCATCGTAACTCCAATGATATTGATTAAACTTCAGGGTGATTCTACACTTATTTATGAGTCAAAATCAATCTTCTTACATCGTGATTCGTTCTAATTTGATTAGAATCAAGAAGAAATTGCCAAATCTCCGAACGGGGTAAATTAGAATCACTTCAGTTGAAAGTGGGAAAACTTCTTCATCCAAACTCCTATGATATTGCTTCAACTTCAGGGTGATGCTCCAGTGATTTATGCGTCCAAATCAAGCCTATTAGATCGTGATTCATTCTGGTTTGATTAGTGTCAAGAAGAAATTGCAAATCTCCAAACAGGGTAAACTGGAATCACGTCGGTTTAAAGTGGGATAACTTCTTCATCATAACTCCAATGATATTGATTCAACTTCAGGGTGATTCTCCACTAATTTATGAGTCAAAGTCAAGCTTCTTAGATCATGGTTAAGTATTATTTTATTAGTATCAAGAAAAAATTGCCAATTCTCAAAACATGGTAAACTTGAATCACTTCGGTTAAAAGTGGGACAACTTCTTCATCATAACTCCTATGATATTGGTTCATATTCAGGGTGATTCTTCACTGACTTATGAGTCCAAATTAGCTTATTATATCTCGATTAATTTTGGTTTAATTAGAATCAAGAAGAAATTGCTAAATCTCAAAACAGGGTAAACTAGAATCACTTTGGTTGAAAGTAGGATAAATTCTTCATCATAACTCCTATGATATTGATTGAAATTCAGAATTATTATCTCTTTATTTATAAGTACAAATAAAGCTTCTTAAATCTTGAAACATTCTGTTTTGATTATAATCAAGAAGAAATTTCCAAAACTCCAAACAGGGTAAATTGGAATCACTTCGGTTGAAAGTAGGATAATTTATTTATCCTAACTCCTATGATATTGATTCAACTACAGGGTTATTCTCCAATGATTTATGAGTATAAATCAAGATTTTTACATTATGATTCATTCTGGTTTGATTAGAATCAATAATAAATTGTCAAATCTCCAAACATGGTAAACTGGAACCACTTCGGTTAAAAGTGGGATAACTTCTTCATCATAACTCCTATGATATTGATTCAACTTAAGGGTGATTATCCTATGATTTATGAGTATAAATAAAAAATTTTACATCTTGATTCATTCTGGTTTGATTAGAATCATGAAGAAATTTCCAAATCTCAAAACAGGGTAATCTGGAATTACTTCGTCTGAAAGTGGGATAACTTCTTCATCGTAACTCCAATGATATTGATTCACCTTCAGGGTTATTCTTCACTGATTTAAGAGTCGAAATCAAGCTTCTTACGTCGTGATTCGTTCTAATTTGATTAGAATCAAGAAGAAATTACCAAATCTCTAAACGGGGTAAATTAGAATCACTTCGGTTGAAAGTGGGATAACTTCTTCATTCTAACTCCTATGAATTTGATTCAACTTCAGGGTGATTATCCACTGATAATAATCAAGCTCTCTATATCTTTTTCATTCTGTTTGATTAGAATCAAGAAGAAATTGTCAAATCTCCAATCTTGGTAAACTGGAATCACTTCGGTTGAAAGTGGAATAAATTCTTAATCCTAACTGCTATAATATTGATTCAAATTCAGGGTGATTTTCCACTGATTCATGAGTCCAAATCAAGCTTCTTAAGTCGTTATTTATTCTGGTTTGATTAGAATCAAGAAGAAATTGCCAAATCTCAAAACAGGGTAAGCTGGAATCATGTCGGTTGAAAGTGGGATAAATTCTTCATCATAACTCCTATAATATTGATTCAACTTCAGGGTGATTATCTCTTGATTTAGGATTACAAATAAAAGTTCTTACATCTTGAAACATTCTGGTTTGATGAGAATCAAGACGAAATTACTAAATCTCCAAACAGGGTAAATTGGAATCACTTTGGTTGAAAGTGGGATAACTTATTCATCCTATTTCCTATGATATTGATTCAATTTCAGGGAGATTCTCCACTGATTTATGAGTCTAAATAAAGATTCTTACATCGTGATTCATTATGGTTTGAATATTATCAAGAAGAAATTTTCAAATCTCCAAATATGGTAAACTAGAATCACGTCGGTTGGAAGTAAGATAACTTCTTCATCCTAACTCCTATGACATTGATTTTACTTCAGGGTGATTCGCCACTGATTTACGAGCTCACATCAAGATTCTTACATCATGATTCATTCTGGTTTGATTAGAATCAAAAATTAATTGTCAAATCTCAAAAGAGGGTAAACTAGAATCACTTCGTTGAAAGTGGGATAACTTCTTCATCCTAACTCCTATGATATTGATTCAACTTCAGGATGATGATCCACTGATTATGAGTCCAAATAAAGTTTCTTAAGACGTGATTTATTTTTGTTTGATTAGAATCAAGAAGAAATTACCAAATCTCAAAAAAGGTTAAACTGAAATCACGTCGGTTGAAAGTGAAATAAATTCTTCATCATAACTCCTATGATATTGATTCAAATTCAGGATGATTATCGATTTATTTATGATTCCAAATCAAACTCTTACATCTTGAAACATTCTGGTTTGATGAGAATAAAGAAGAAATTTCCAAATCTCCAAACATAGTAGATTGGACTCACTTTGTTTAAAAGTGGGATAACTTCTTCATCCTATTTCCTATGATATTGATTCAACTTCAGGGTGGTTCTCCACTGATTATTGATTCTAAATAAAGCTTCGTATATCGTGATTCATTCTGGTTTGATTATAATCAAGAAGAAATTGCCAAATCGCCAAACAGGGTAAACTGGAATCACTTCGGTTAAAAGTGGGGTAACTTCTTCATCATAACTCCTATGATATTGATTCAACTTCAGGGTGATTATCCCTTAATTTATGATTCCAAACCAAGATTCTTACATCTTGATTTATTCTGGTTTGATTAGAATCAAGAAGAAGTTTCCAAATCTCCAAACATGGTAAACTAGAGTCACGGCGGTTGAAAGTGGGATAACTTCTTCATCTTAACTCATATGATATTGATTTAACTTCAGGGTGATTCTCCACTGATTTATGAGTCGAAGTGAAGCTTCTTACATCATGATTCATTCTGGTTTGATTAGAATTAAGAAGAAATTGTCAAATCTCCAAACATGGTAAACTGGAATCATTTCGGTTGAAAGTGGGATAACTTCTTCATCGTAACTCCAATGATATTGATTCAACTTCAGGGTAATACTTCACTGATTGATGAGTCAAAATCAAGCTTCTTACATCTTTATTCGTTCTAATTTGATTAGAATCAAGAAGAAATTGCCAAATCTCCAAATGGGGTAAATTAGAATCACTTCGGTTGAAAGTGGGATAACTTCTTCACCCTAACTCCTATGATATTGATTCAACTTCAGGGTGGTTATCCACTGATTAGTAGTCCAAATCAATATTTCTAGATCTTTTTTTTTTAAATCTGGTTTGATTAGAATCAAGAAGAAATTGCCAAATCTCCAATCATGGTAATCTGGAATCACTTCGGTTGAAAGTGGAATAACTTCTTAATCCTAACTCCTATAATATTGATTCAAATTCAGGGTGCTTCTCCACTGATTTACGAGTTCACATCACGATTCTTACATTGTGATTCATTCTGGTTTGATTAGAATCAAGAATAAATTACGAAATCTCTAAACAGAGTAAATTGGAATCACGTCGGTTGAAAGTGAATAACTTCTTCACCCTAACTCCTATTATATTGATTCAAATTCAGGGTGATTTCCACTGATTTGTGAGTCCAAATCAATCTTCTTAATTCGTAATTTATTCTGGTTTGATTATAATCAATAAGAAATTGCCAAATCTCAAAACAGGGTAAACTGGAATCACGTCAGTTGAAAGTGGGATAAATTCTTCATCATAACTCCTATGATATTTATTCAACTTCAGGGTGATTATCTCTTAATTTATGAGTACAAATCAAAGTTCTTACATCTTGAAACATTCTGGTTTGTTGAGAATCAAGAAGAAATTTCCAAATCCCCAAACATGGTAAATTGGAATCACTTCGGTTGAAAGTGGGATAACTTCTTCATCCTATTTCCACTGATTGTGAGTCCAAATAAAGCTTATTACATCGTGATTCATTCTGTTTTAATTAGAATCAAGAAGAAATTTCCAAATCTCCAAACAGGGTAAACTGGAATCACGTCGGTTGAAAGTGGTATAAATTCTTCATCTTAAATCCTATGATATTGATTCAACCTCAGGGTGATTCTCAACTGATTTATGAGTCCAAATCAAGCTTATTAGATCGTTATTCATTCTGGTTTTATTAGAATCAAGAAGAATTTTCCAAATCTCCAAACTGGGTAAACTAGAATCAGGTCGGTTGAAAGTGGGATAAATTCTTTATCCTAACTACTATGATATTGATTCAACTTCAGGGTAATTCTCCAGTGAATTATGCGTTCAAATCAAGCTTATTAGATCGTGATTCCTTCTGGTTTTATTAGAGTCAAGAAGAAATTGCAAATCTCCAAACAGGGTAAACTGGAATAACGACGGTTGAAAGTGGGATAAATTATTTATCCTAACTCCTATGATATTTATTCACCTTCAGGGTAATTATCCACTGATTTATGAGTCAAAATAAAGCTTCTTATATCATGATTCATTCTGGTTTGATTATATTCAAGAAAAATTGCCAATTCTCAAAACATAGTAAACTAGAATCACATCGGTTGAAAGTGGGATAAATTCTTCATCTTACATCCTATGATATTGATTCAACCTCAGGGTGATTCTCGACTGATTTATGAGTCCAAATCAAGCTTATTAAATCGTGATTCATTCTGGTTTGATTAGAATCAAGAAAAATTTTCCAAATCTCCAAACTAGGTAAACTGGAATCACGTCGGTTGAAAGTGGGATAAGTTCTTTATCATAACTCCTATGATATTGATTCACCTTCAGGGTAATTCTCCACTGATTTATGAGTCGAAATAAAGCTTCTTACATCATGATTCATTCTGGTTTGATTAGATTCAAGAAAAATTGCCAATTCTCAAAACAGAGTAAACTAGAATCACGTCGGTTGAAAGTGGGATAAATTCTTCATCTTACATCCTATGATATTGATTCAACCTCAGGGTGATTCTCCAATGACTTATAAGTTAAAATGAAGCTTCTTAGATATCGATTCATTTTGGTTTGATTAGAATCAGGAAGAAATTACCAAATTTTCAAACACGGTAAAATGGAATCACTTCGGTTGAAAGTGGGATAACTTCTTAATCCTAACTCTTATGATATTGATTCAAATTCAAGGTGATTATCTAATTATTATGAAACTAAATCAATCTTATTACATAGTGATTCATTCTGGTTTGATTAGAATCAAGAAGAAATTGCCAAATCTCAAAGTAGGGTAAATTGGAATCATGTCGGTTGAAAGTGGGATAAATTCTTCATCATAAATACTATGATATTCATTCAACTTCAGGGTGATTATCTATTTTTTATGAGTCCAAATCAAAATTTGTACATCTTGAGACATTCTGGCTTGATAAGAATAAAGAAGAAATTTCCAAATCTCCAAACAGGGTAATTTGTAATCACTTCGGTTGAAAGGTGAATAACTTCTTCATCCTAACTCCTATGATATTGATTCAACTTCAGGATGATTCTCAACTGATTTATGAGTCGAAATCAAGCTTCTTAAATCGTGATTAATTCTGGTTTTATTAGAATCAATTAGAAATTGCCAAATCTCCAAATAGGGTAAACTGGAAGCACTTCGGTGAAAAGTGGGATAACTTCCTCATCATAGCTCCTATTATATTGATTAAACTTCAGGGTGATTATCCCTTGATTTATGAGTCCAAATAAAGATTCTTATATCTTGATTCATTCTGCTTTGATCAGAATCAAGAAGAAATTTTCAAATCTCCAAACAGGGTAATATGGAATCACTTCGGCTGAAAGTGGGATAACTTCTTCATCCTAACTCCAATGATATTTATTCAACTTCAAGGTGATTCTTCACTGATTTATGAGCCTAAATAAAGCTTCTTACATCGTGAGACGTTTTGGTTTGATTAGAATCAAGAAGAAATTGCCAAATCTCCAAACAGGGTAAATTGAATCACTTCGGTTAAAAGTGTGATAACTTCTTCATCATAACTACAATGATATTGATTCAAATTCAGGATGATTATACACTGATTTATGAGTCCAAATCAAGATTTGTACATCGTAACTCATTCTGATTTGATTATAATCAAGAAGAAATTGCCAAATCTCCAAACAAGATAAATTGGAATCACTTCAGTTAAAAGTGGGATAACTTCTTCATCGTAACTCCTATGATATTTATTCAACTTCAGGGTGATTATTTATTTATTTTTGAGTCGAAATCAAGCTTTGTACATCGTAATTCATTCTGTTTTTATTACAATCAAGAATAAATTGCCAAATCTCCAAATAGGGTAAATTGGAATCACTTCGGTTGAAAGTGGGGTAACTTCTTAATCCTAACTCCTATGATATTGATTCAAATTCAGGGTGATTATCCAGTGATTATAAATATAAATCAAGATTCTTACATCTTTATTCAATCTGGTTTGATTATAATCAAGAATAAATTTGCCAAATCTCTAAACATTGTAAACTGGAATCACGTCGGTTGAAAGTGGGATAAATTCTTCATCCTAACTCCTATTAAATTTATTAAACTTCAGGGAGATTATCCACTAATTATGATTACAAATAAAGCTTATTACATTGTGATTCATACTGGTTTAATTAGAATGAAGAAGAAATTTCCAAATCTCTAAACAGTGTAAACTGGAATCACGTCGGTTGAAAGTGGTATAAACTCTTCATCCAAACTCCTATGATATTAATTTAACTTCAGGGTGATTCTCTACTGATTTATGAGTGAAAATCAAGTTTATTAGATCATGATTCATTCTGGTTTGATTAGAATCAAGAAGAAATTGCCAAATCTCCAAACTGGGTAAACTAAAATCACGTCTGTTGAAAATGGGATATATCCAATGATATTGATTCAACTTCAAGGTGATTCTCTACTGATTTATGAGTCTAAATAAAGCTTCTTACATCATGATTCATTCTGGTTTGATTACAATCAAGAAGAAATTTCCAATTCGCAAAAAGGTAAACTGGAATCACTTCAGTTAAAAGTGGGACAACTTCTTCATCATAACTGCTATTATATTGGTTCAACTTCAGGGTGATTCTAAACTGACCTATGAGTTCAAATGAAGCTTCTTAGGTCTCGATTCATTTTGGTCTGATTAGAATCAAGAAGAAATTGCTAAATCTCCAAATAGGATAAACTGGAATCACTTGGGTTGAAAGTGCGATAAATTCTTCATCCTAAATCCTATGATATTGATTCAACTTCATGGTGATTCTACACTTATTTATGAATCCAAATGAATCTTATTAGATCGTGATTCATTCTGGTTTGACTAGAATCAAGAAGAAATTGCCAAATCTCCAAAAAGGGTAACCATAATCACTTGGGTTGAAAGTGGGATAAATTCTTCATCCTAACTCCTATGATATTGATTCAACTTCAGAGTGATTTTCCAGTGATTTATGCGTCCAAATCAAGCTTATTAGATCGTGATTCATTCTGGTTTGATTATAGTCAAGAAGAAATTCCAAATCTCTAAACAGGGTAAACTGGAATCACGTTGGTTGAAAGTGGGATAAATTCTTCATCCTAATCCCTCTGATATTCATTCAACTTCAGGGTGATTCAACACTGATTGATGAGTCCCAAAAATCTTATTACATCGTTATTCATTATGGTTTGATTAGAATCAATAAGAAATTGCCAAATCATAAAACAAGGTAAACTGAAATCACGTCAGTTGAAAGTGGGATAACTTCTTCATCCTAACTTCTATGATATTGATTCACCTTCAGGGTAATTCTCCACTGATTTATTAGTCAAAATAAAGCTTCTTGCATCATGATTCATTCCGGTTTGATTAGAATCAAGAAGAAATATCCAATTCTAATAACAGGGTAAACTAGAATCACTTCAGTTAAAAGTGGGACAATTTTTCCGTCATAACTCTTCTGATATTGGTTAAACTTCAGGGAGATTCTCCACTGACTTATGATTCCAAATGAATCTTCTTAGATCTCGATTCATTTTGTTTTGATTAGAATCAAGGAGAAATCGACAAATCTCCAAACAAGATAAATTGGAATCATTTCGGTTGAAAGTGGGATAACTTCTTAATCCTAACTCCTATGATATTGATTCAAAATCACGGTGATTGTCCACTGATTATGAATCTAAATCAAGATTTTTACATCGTGATTCATTATTTTTTGATTAGAATCAAGAATAAATTACCAAATCTCTAAAAAGGGTAAACTGGAATCACGTCGGTTGAAAATAGGATAACTTCTTCATCATAACTCTTATGATTTTGATTCAACTTCAGGGTGATTATCTCTTGTTTATGAGTCCAAATCAAACTTCTTACATCTTGAAACATTCTGATTTGATTAGAATCAAGAAGAAATTGCCAAAACTCCAAACAGGGTAAATTGGAATCACATCGGCTAAAAGTGGGATAACTTCTTCATCGTAACTCCTATGATATAGATTCAACTTCAGGGTGATTATCCATTGATCCGTGAGTTTAAATCAAGATTTGTACATCGTAATTCATTCTGTTTTGATTAGATTCAAGAATAAATTGCCAAATTTCTAAACAGGGTAAACTGGAATCACTTTGGTGAAAGTGGGGTAACTTCTTAATCCTAACTCCTATGATATTGATTCAAATTCAGGGTGATTATCCAGTGATTATAAATATAAATCAAGATTCTTACATCATTATTCATTCTGGTTTGATTAGAATCAATAATAATTTTCCAAATCTCTAAACATGGTAAACTGGAATCACGTCGGTTGAAAGTGGAATAAATTCTTCATCCTAACTCCTATGAAATTGATTAAACTTCAGGGAGATTATCCACTGATTATGATTAAAAATCAGGCTTATTATATTGTGATTCATTCTGGTTTAATTAGAATGAAGTAGAAATTTCCAAATCTCTAAACAGGGTAAACTGGAATCACGTCGGTTGAAAGTGGTATAAACTCTTCATCCAAACTCCTATGATATTGATTTAACTTCAGGGTGATTCTCTACTGATTTATGAGTGAAAATCAAGTTTATTAGATCATGATTCATTCTGGTTTGATTAGAATCAAGAAGAAATTTCCAAATCTCCAAACTGGGTAAACTGAAATCACGTCGGTTGAAAATGGGATATATCCTATGATATTGATTCAACTTCAGGGTGATTCTCCACTGCTTTATTATTCCAAATCAAGCTTCTTACTTCGTGATTCATTCTTATTTTATTAGAATCAATAAGAAATTGCTAAATCTCAAAACACGGTAAATTGGAATCACGTCGGTTGAAAGTGGGATAATTTCTTCATCAAAACTCCTATGATATTGATTCAACTTCAGGGTGATTCTCCACTGATTTATGAGTCGAAATAAAGCTTCTTACACCATGATTCATTCTGGTTTGATAATAATCAAGAAGAAATTGCCAATTTTCAAAATAGGGTAAACTCGAATCACTTAGGTTAAAAGTGGGACAACTTGTTCATCATAACTCTTATTATATTGGTTCAACTTCAGGGTGATTCTCCACTGAACTATGAGTTCAAATTTAGTTTCTTAGGTCTCGATTCATTTTGGTTTGATTAGAATCAAGAAGAAATTGCCAAATCACCAAACAGGGTAAATTGGAATACTTTGGGTTGAAAGTGGGATAAATTCTTCATCCTAACTCCTATTATATTGATTCAACTTGATTGTTATTCCCTACTTATTTTTGAGTTCAAATCAAGCTTATTAGATCGTGATTCATTCTTGTTTGATTAGAATCAAGAAGAAATTGCCAAATCTCCAAACCTAGTAAATTGGAATCACGTGGGTTGAAAGTGAGATAATTTCGTCCTAACTCCAATGATATTGATTCAACTTCAGGGTGATTATCCAGTGATTTATGCGTCCAAATCAAGCTTATTAGATCGTGATTAGCTATGGTCTGATTAGAGTCTAGAAGAAATTGCAAATCTTCAAACACGATAAATTGGAATCACGTTGGTTGAAAGTGGGATAAATTCTTCATCCTAACTCCTATGATATTGATTCAACGTCAGGGTGATTCTACACTTATTTATGAGTCCTAATCAAGATTATTACATCGTTATTCATTCTGGTTTGATTAGAATCAATAAGAAATTGTCAAATCTCCAAACAGGGTAAACTGGAAACACGTCGGTTGATAGTGGGATAACTTCTTCATCATATCTACTATGATATTGATTATACTTTTGGGTAACTCTGCACAGATTTATGAGTCAAAATCAACCTTCTTACATCATGATTCATTCTGGTTTGATAAGAATCAAGAAGAAATTGCCATTTCTCAAAACAGGGTAAACTGGAATCACTTCGGTTAAAAGTGGGATAACTTCTTCATCATAACTCCTCTGATATTGGTTCAACTTCAGGGTGATTCTCCACTGAATTATGATTCCTAATGAAGCTTCTTAGATCTCGATTTATTTTGGTTTGATTTTAATCTAGAAGAAATTGCCAAATCTCCAAACAGGGTAAACTGTAATTACTTCGGTTGAAAGTGGGATAACTTCTTAATCCTAACTCCTATGATATTGATTCAAATTCAAGGTGATTATCCACTGATTATGAATCTAAATCAAGCTTTGTACATTGTGATTCATTCTGTTTTGATTATAATCAATAATAAATCACCAAATCTCTAAATATGGTAAACTGGAATCACGTCGGATGAAAGTGGGATAAATTCTTTATCCTAACTCCTATGATATTGATTCCACTTTAGGGAGATTATCCAGTGATTATGAGTCCAAATCAATATTATTACATCTTGATTCATTTTGGTTTAATTAGAATTAAGAAGAAATTGCCAAATCTCCAAATAGGGTAAATTGGAATCACGCCTGTTGAAATGGGATAAATTTTTCCTAACTCCTATGATATTGATTCAAATTCAGGGTGATTTTCCACTGATTTATGAGTCCAAAACAAGCTTTTTAGATCGTGATTCATTCTGATTTGATTAGAATTAAGAAAAAATTGTCAAATCTAAAAACAGAGTACTGGAATCACGTCTGTTGAAAGTGGGATAAATTCTTCATCATAACGCCTATGATATTCATTCAACTTCCGGGTGATTATATCTTGTTTATTAGTCCAAATCAAAGATCGTACATCTTTAAACATTCTGGTTTGATTAGAATCAAGAAGAAATTTCCAAATCTCCAAACAGAGTAAATTGGAATCACTTCGGTTGAAAGTGGGATAACTTCTTCATCCTAACTCCTATGATATTGATTCAAATTCAGGGTGATTCTACACAGATTTATGAGTCGAAATCAAGCTTCTTACATCATGATTAATTCTGGTTTGGTTAGAATCAAGAATAAATTGCCAAATCTCCAAACAGGATAAACTGGAATCACTTCGGTTAAAAGTGGGACAACTTCTTCATCATAACTCTTATGATATTGGTTCAACTTCAGTGTGATTGTCCCTGAATTATGATTCCAAATGAAGCTTCTTAGATCTCGATTCATTTTGGTTTGATTAGAATCAAGAAGAAATCACTAAATCTCCAAACAGGGTAAACTGGAATCACTTCGGCTGATAGTGGGATAACTTCTTAATACTAACTCCTATGATATTGATTCAAATTCACGGTGATTGTCCACTGATTAATGAATCTTATTCAATCTTTTTACATCGTGATTAATTATGGTTTGATTAGAATCAATAAGAAATTGGCAAATCTCCAAAATGGTAGATTGGAATAACGTCGGTTGAAAGTGGGATAACTTCTTCATCATAACTCCTATGGTATTGATTCACCTTCAGGGTAATTCTCCACTGATTTATGAGTTAAAATCAAAATTGTAGCACCATGATTCATTCTGGTTCTATTAGAATCAAGAAGAAATTGCCAATTCTCAAAACATGGCAAAATAGAATCACTTCGGTTAAAACTGGGACTACTTCTTCATCATAACTCCTATGCTATTGATTCAACTTCATGGTGATTATCCCTGGATTTATGAGTCCAAATCTAGGTTCTTACATCTTGATTCATTCTGTTTTGATTAGAATCAAGAAGAAATTTCTAAATCTCAAAACAGGGTAATCAAGAATCACTTTGGCTAAAAGTGGTACAACTTCTTCATCCTAACTCCAATAATATTGATTCAACTTCATGGTGATTCTTCACTGATTTATGAGCCGAAATAAAGCTTCTTACATCGTGAGTCGTTCTGGTTTGATTAGAATCAAGAAGAAATTGCCAAATCTCCAAACAAGGTAAATTGGAATCACTCCGGTTAAAAGTGGGATAACTTCTTCATCGTAACACCTATGATATTGATTCAACTTCAGGGTGATTATCCACTGATTTATGAGCGTAAATCAAGCTTCTTACATAATGATTCATTTTGGTCTGATTAGAATCAAGAAGAAATTGCCAATTCTCAAAACAAGGTAATCTGAAATCACTTCGGTTAAAAGTGGGACAACTTCTTCATCATAACTCCTCTGATATTGGTTCAACTTCAGGGTGATTCTCCACTGAATTATGAGTCCAAATGAAGCTTCTTAGATCTTGATTCATTTTTTTTATTATAATCAAGAAGAAATTGTCAAATCTATAAACAGGGTAAACTGGAATCACTTCGGTTGAAAGTGGGATAAATTTCTGTTCATAAATCCTACGATATTGATTTAACTTCAGGGTGTTTCTACACTGATTTATGAATCCTAATCAAGCTTATTACATTGTGATTCATTCTGTTTTAATTAGAATCAATAAGAAATTGCCAAATCTCAAAATAGGGTAAACTGGAACAACGTGGGTTGAAATTGGATAACTTCTTCATCGTAACTCCTATGATATTTATTCAACTTCAGGGTGATTCTCCACTGATTTATGAGTCGAAATAGAGCTTCTTATTTTATCACTTATTCTGGTTTGATTAGAATCAAGAAGAAATTGCCAATTCTCAAAACATGGTAAACTGGAATCGTTTAAAAGTGGGACAACTTCTTCATCATAACTCCTATGATATTGGTTCAAATTCAGGGTGATTCTCCACTGACCTATGAGTTCAAATGAAGCTTCTTAGATATCGATTAATTTTCTTTTGATTAGAATCAAGAAGAAATTCTCATATCTCCCAACAAGGTAAACTGGAATCACTTCGGTTAAAGTAGGATAACTTCTTAATCCTAACTCCTATGATATTGATTCAAATTTACGTTGATTATCCACTGATTATGAATCTAAATAAATCTTCTTACATCGTGATTCATTCCGGTTTGATTAGAATCAAGAATAAATTGCCAAATTTTTAAACAGGGTAAAAGGGAATCACGTCGGTTGAAAGTGGGAAAAATTCTTCATCCTAAATCCTATGATATTGATTCAAAGTCAAGGTGATTTTCCACTGATTTATGAGTCCAAATCAAGCTTCTTATACCGTGATTTATTATGGTTTGATTATAATCAATAAGAAATTGTCAAATCTAAAAACCGAGTACACTGGAATCACGTCTGGGTGATTATCTCTTGTTTATGAGTCTAAATAAAACATCTTACATCTTGAAACATTGAGGTTTAATTAGAATGAAGAAGAAATATCCAATCTCTGAACAGGGTAATCTAGAATCACTTCGTCTGAAAATGGGATAACTTCTTCATCCTAACTCCATTGATATTGATTCATCTTCAGGGTGATTATTCACTTATTTATGATTCGAAATAAAGCCTCTTACTTTGTGAGTCGTTCTGGTTTGATTAGAAACAAGAATACATTGCCAAATCTCTAAACATGGTAAACTAGAATCACGTCGGTTGAAAGTGGTTTAAACTCTTAATCCAAACTCCTATGATATTGATTTAACTTCAGGGTGATTCTCTACTGATTTATGAGTGAAAATCAAGATTATTAGATCATGATTCATTCTGGTTTTATTAGGATAAATTCTTCATCCTAACTCCTATGATATTGATTCAACTTCAGGGTGACTTTCCACTGATTTATGATTCCAAATCAAGCTTCTTACATCGTGATTCATTCATATTTGATTAGAATCCATAAGAAATTGCTAAATCTCAAAACAGGGTAAATTGGAATCACGTCGGTTGAAAGTGGGATAATTTCTTCATCACAAATCGTATGATATTGATTCAAAATCAGGGTGATTCTCCATTGATTTATGAGTCGAAATAAAGCTTCTTACATCATGATTCTGTAACATCCCGATTTCAGGTATATGTGGAAAGCCTTAAGATAATTGATTTGGCTACCTATGTCACCAAAGTTGACTTACCTTATCCGTCACACATCCGTTTAGAACTCCAGGGTTAAGCGTGCTTATGCTAGAGTAGTGAAAGGATGGGTGACCTATCGGGAAGTTACTCGCGATACCGTGCGAGTGAGTCCAAAACAAGGGAAAAGGTCTGGTGGTGATTGCAGGGTCAGTAAACAATGATTTCGAGCCTTTGGAAAATTTACGCACCGACCGTCGGAACAGGATGGGGCCCACGGGCCGAGAGAGTGGGCGTGGGTTGCCCATTAGATGTGGGCGGTCGGGGCGTTATAATTTGGTATCAGAGCTAGTTAGCCATCTCGGTATAGACCCGAGAGGCATCTTGAGACCTGTTGTGGTGCGTAACGAGGATGTTGCGCTCTGTGAGTGGGGTGAATTGTAACATCCCGATTTCTGGTATATGTGGAACGACTTAAGATAATTGATTTGGCTACCTATGTCACCAAAGTTGACTTACCTTTTCTGTCACACATCCGTTTAGAACTCCAGGGTTAAGCGTGCTTATGCTGGAGTAATGAAAGGATGGGTGACCTATTGGGAAGTGATTCGCGATACCGTGCGAGTGAGTTTAAAACACGGGGAAAGGTCGGGTGGTGATTGCAGGGTCAGTAAACAATGATTTCGAGCCTTTGGAAAATTTAAGCACCGACCGTCAGAACAGGATGGGGCCCATGGGCCGAGAGAGTGGGCGTGGGTGGCCCATTAGCTGTGGGCGGGCGGGGCGTTATAGATTCATTCTGGTTTGATTATATTCAAGAAGAAATTGTCAATACTCAAAACAGGGTAAACTGGAATCACTTCAGTTAAAAGTGGGATAACTTCTTCATCATAACTCCTATTATATTGGTTCAACTTCAGGGTGATTCTCCACTGAACTATGAGTCCAAATAAAGCTTCTTAGGTCTCGATTCATTTTGGTCTGATTAGAATCAAGAAGAAATTGTCAAATCTCCAAACATGGTAAACTGGAATCACTTGGGTTGAACGGGGGATAAATTCTTCATCCTAAATCCTAGGATATTGATGCAATTTCATGGTGATTCTACACATATTTATGAATCCAAATAAAGCTTATTAGATCATGATTCATTCTGGTTTGATTAGAATCAAGCTGAAATTGCTAAATCTCCAAATAGGGTAAACTAGAATCACTTGAGTTGAAAGTGGGATAAATTCTTCATCCTAACTTCTATGATATTGAAACAACTTCCGGGTGATTCTCCAGTGATTTATGCTTTCAAATCAAGATTAATAGATCATTATTCATTTCTGTTTGATTAGAGCCAAGAAGAAATTGCAAATCTCCAAACAATGTAAACTGGAATCACGTTGGCTGAAAGTGGGATAAATTCTTCATCCTAACTCCTATGATATTGATTCAACTTCATGGTTATTCTACACTGATTTATGAGTCCTAATCAATCTTATTACATCGATATTCATTCTGGTTTGATTAGAATCATTAAGAAATTGTCAAATCTCCAAACAGGGTAAACTGGAATCACGTGTGTTGAAAGTGGGATAACTTCTTCATCATAACTTCTATGATATTGATTCACCTTCAGGGTAATTCTCCATTGATTTATGATTCGAAATAAATCTTCTTGCATCATGATTCATTCCGGTTTTATTAGAATCAAGAAGAAATTTCCAATTCTCAAAACAGGGTAAACTAGAATCACTTCTGTTAAAAGTGGGACAACTTCTTCATCATAACTCTTCTGATATTGGTTCAACTTTAGGGTGATTCTCCACTGAATTATGATTCCAAATGAAGCTTCTTAGATCTCGATTCATTTTTTTTTGAGTAGAATCAAGAAGAAATTGCCAAATCTCCAACCAAGATAAACTGGAATCACTTCGGTTGAAAGTGGGATAACTTCTTAATCCTAACTCCTATGATATTGATTCAAATTCAGGGTGATTATCCACTGATTGAATATAAATAAATATTCTTACATCTTGATTCACTCTGGGTTGATTAGAATCAAGAATAAATTGTCAAATCTCTAAACATAGTAAACTGGAATCACGTTGGTTGAAAGTGGGATAAATTCTTCATCCTAACTCCTATGATATTGATTCAACTTCAGGGAGATTATCCACTGATTATGAGTACAAATCAAGACTATTACATTGTGATTCATTCTGGTTTCATTAGAATGAAGAAGAAATTTCCAAATCTCTAAACAGGGTAAACTGGAATCACATCGGTTGAAAGTGATATAGACTCTTCATCCAAACTCCTATGATATTGATTTAACTTCAGGGTGATTCTATACTGATTTATGAGTTAAAATCAAGATTATTAGATCATGATTCATTCTGGTTTTATTAGAATCAAGAAAATATTGCCAAATCTCCAAATTGGGTAAATTGGAATAACGTCGGTTGAAAGTTAAATAAATTCTTCATCCTAACTCCTTTGATATTGATTCAACTTCAGGGTGATTCTCCACTGATTTATTATTCCAAATCAAGATTCTTACATCATGATTCATTCTTATTTGATTAGAATCAATAAGAAATTGCTAAATCTCAAAACATGGTAAATTGGAATCACGTCGGTTGAAAGTGAGATAATTTCTTCATCATAACTCCTATTATATTGATTCAACTTTAGGGTGATTCTCCACTGATTTATGAGTCGAAATAAAGCTTCTTACATCACGATTCATTCTGGTTTGATTATAATCAAGAAGAAATTGCCAATTCTCAAAACAGGGTAAACTGGAATCACCTCGGTTAAAAGTGGGACAACTTCTTCATCATAACTCCTCTTATATTGGTTCAACTTCAGGGTGATTCTCCACTGGATTATGAGTTCAAATGAATCTTCTTAGGTCTCGATTCATTTTCGTCTGATTAGAGTCAAGAAGAATTTGTCAAATCTCCAACAGGGTAAACTGGATTCACTTGGGTTGAAAGTGCGATAAATTCTTCATCTTAAATCCTATGATATTGATGCAACTTCATGGTGATTCTACACTTATTTATGAATCCAAATAAAGCTTATTAGATCGTGATTCATTCTGCTTTGATTAGAATTAAGAAGAAGTTGCCAAATCTCCAAAAAGGGTAAACAAGAATCACTTGGGTTGAAAGTGGGATAAATTCTTCATCCTAAGTTCTATGATATTGAAACAACTTCAGGGTGATTCTCCAGTGATTTATGCTTCCATATCAAACTTATTGGATCGTGATTCATTCTGTTTTGATTAGAGTCAAGAAGAAATTGCAAATTTCTAAACAGTGTAAACTGGAATAACATCGGTTGAAAGTGGGATAAATTCTTCATCCTAACTCCAATGATATCGATTTAACTTCAGGGTGAGTCTACACTGATTTGTGAGTCCTAATCAATCTTATTAAATCGTTATTCATTCTGGTTTAATTAGAATCATTAAGATATTGCCAAATCTCCAAACAACGTAAACTAGAATCACGTCAGTTGAAAGTGGGACAATTTCTTCATCATAACTTCTATGATATTGATTCACCTTCAGGGTAATTATCCACTGAATAATTAATCTAAATAAAGCTTCTTGCATCATGACTCAAAACAGGGTAAACTAGAATCACTTCGGTTAAAAGTAGGACAACTTCTTCATTATAACTCTTCTGGTATTGGTTCAACTTCAGGGTGATTCTCCACTGACTTATGATTCCAAATTAAGCTTCTTATATCTCGATTCATTTTGGTTTGATTAGAATCAAGAAGAAGTTGCCAAATCTCCAAACAAGGTAAACTAGAATCACTTCGGTTGAAAGTGAGATAACTTCTTAATCCTAACTCCTATGATATTGATTCAAATTCACAGTGATTTTCCATAGATTATGAATCTAAATCAAGCTTCTTAAATATTGATTCATTCTGGTTTGATTAGAATCAAGAATAAATTACCAAATCTCTAAAAAGGGTAAACTGGAATCACATCGGTTGAAAATAGGATAACTTCTTCATCACAACTCTTATGATTTTGATTCAACTTCAGGGTGATTATCTCTTGTTTATGAGTCCAAATCAAACTTCTTACATCTTGAAACATTCTGATTTGATTAGAATCAAGAAGAAATTGCGAAAACTCCAAACAGGGTAAATTGGAATCACATCGGCTAAAAGTGGGATAACTTCTTCATCGTAACTCCTATGATATAGATTCAACTTCAGGGTGATTATCCATTAATTTGTGAGTTTAAATAAAGATTTGTACATCGTAATTCATTCTGTTTTTATTAGATTCAAGAATAAATTGCCAAATTTCCAAACAGGGTAAACTGGAATCACTTTGGTGAAAGTGGGGTAACTTTTTAATCCTAACTCCTATGATATTGATTCAAATTCAGGGTGATTACCCACTGATTATGAATATAGATCAAGTTTCTTACATCTTGATTCATTCTGGTTTGATTAGAATCAAGAATAAATTGCCAAATCTCTAAACATGGTAAACTGGAATCACGTCAGTTGAAATTGGAATAAATTCTTCATCCTATTTCCTATGATATTGATTCAAATTCAGCAAGATTATCCACTGATTGTGAGTCCAAATCAAGCTTATTAAATCATGATTAATTCTGGTTTAATTATATTCAAGAAGAAATTTCCAAATCTCCATACATGGTAAACTGGAATCACCTCGGTTGAAAGTGGTATAAACGCTTCCTCCAAACTCCTATGATATTGATTTAACTTCAGGGTGATTTTCTACTGATTTATGATTGAAAATAAAGCTTATTAGATCGTGATTTATTCTGGTTTGAAGAGTCAAGAAGAAATTATCAAATCTCCAAACTAGGTAAATTGGAATAACGTCAGTTGAAAGTGGGATAAATTCTTCATCCTAACTCCTATGATATTGATTCAACTTCATGGTGATTCTCCACTGATATATGAGACCAAATCAAGCTTCTTACATCGTGATTCATTCTTATTTGATTAGAATCAATAAGAAATTGCTAAATCTCAAAACATGGTAAATTGGAATCACGTTGGTTGAAAGTAGGATAATTTCTTCATCATAACTCCTTTGATATTGATTCAAGTTCAGGGTGATTCTCCACTAATTTATGAGGCGAAATAAAGTTTCTTACATCATGATTCATTCTTGTTTGACTATAATCAAGAAGAAATTTCCAATTCTCAAAACAGGGGAAACTAGAATCACTTCGGTTAAAATTGGGATAACTTGTTCATCATAACTCATATTATATTGGTTCAACTTCAGGGTGATTTTCCACTGAACTATGAGTTCAATTGAAGCTTCTTAGGTCTCGATTCATTTTGGTCTGATTAGAATCAAGAAGAAATTGTCAAATCTCCAAACGGGGTAAATTGGAATCACTTCGGTTGAAAGTGGGATAAATTCTTCATCCTAAATCCTATGATATTGATTCAACTTCATGGTGACTCTACACTTATTTATGAATCCATATAAAGCTTATTAGATCGTGGATCATTCTGGTTTGATTAGAATCAAGAAGAAATTGTCAAATCTCCAAACATGGTAAACAAGAATCACTTGGGTTGAAAGTGGGATAAACTGTTCATCCTAACTCCTATGATATTGAAAAAACTTCAGGGTGATTCTCCAGTGATTTATGCTTCCAAATCAAGATAATTAGATCGTGATTCATTCTGGTTTGATTAGAGTCAAGAAGAAATTGGAAATCTCCAAACAGTGTAAACTTGAATCACGTTGGTAAAAAGTGGGATAAATTCTTCATCCTAACTCCTATGATATTGATTCAGATTCAGGGTGATTATACACTGATTTATTAGTCCTAATCTATCTAATTACATCGTTATTCATTCTTCGATTAGAATCATTAAGAAATTGCCAAATCTACAAATAGGGTAAACTAGAATCACTTCGGTTAAAAGTGGCACAACTTCTTCATCATAACTCTTCTGATATTAGTTCAACTTCAGGGTGATTCTCCACTGAATTATTATTCCATATGAATCTTCTTAGATATTGATTCATTTTGGTTTGATTAGAATCTAGAAGAAATTGCCAAATCTCAAAACAGGGTAAACTGGAATCACTTCGGTTGAAAGTGGGATAACATCTTAATCCTAACTCCTATGATATTGATTCAAATTCAGGTGATTATCCACTGATTATGAATCTAAGTCAATATTCTTACATCTTGATTCACTCTGGTTTGATTAGAATCAAGAATAAATAGCCAAATCTCTAAACATGGTAAAATGAAACCACGTTGGTTGAAAGTGTGATAAATTCTTTATCCTAACTCCTATGATATCGATTCAACTTCAGGGAGATTATCCACTGATTATGATTACAAATCAAGCTTATTAATTTGTGATTCATTCTTGTTTAATTAGAATGAAGAAGAAATTTCCAAATCTCTAAACATGGTAAACTGGAATCACATCGGTTGAAAGTGGTATAAACTCTTCATCCAAACTCCTATGATATTGGTTTAACTTCAGGGTGATTCTATACTGATTTATGAGATCAATATTATTAGATAGTGATTCATTCTGGTTTGATTAGAATCTAGAAGAAATTGCCAAATCTCCAAACTGGGTAAATTGGAATCACGTCGGTTGAAAGTGGGATAAATTCTTCATCCTAACTCCTATGATATTTATTCAACTTCAGGGTGATTCTCCACTGATTTATGATTCCAAATCAAGCTTCTTAGATCGTGATTCATTCTTATTTGATTAGAATCACGAAGAAATTTCCAAATCTCCAAACAGAGTAAATTGGAATCACTTCGGTTAAAAGGGGGATAACTTCTTCATCCTAATTCCTATGATATTGATTCAAATTCAGGGTGATTCTCCACAGATTTATGATTCAAAATCAATCTTCTTACATCTTGATTAATTCTGGTTTGGTTAAAATCAAGAATAAATTGACAAATCTCCAAACAAGGTAAACTGGAATCACTTCGGTTAAAAGTGAGATAACTTCTTCATCATAACTCCTATGATATTGTTTCAAATTCCGGGTGATTATCCCTTGATTTACGAGTCCAAATCAAGCTTCTTACATCTTGATTCATTCTGGTTTGATTAGAATCAAGAAGAAATTTTCAAATCTCCAAACAGGGTAATCTGGAATCACTTCGGCTGAAAATGGGATAACTTCTTCATCCTAACTCCATTGATATTGATTCAAATTCAGGGTGATTCTTCACTTATTTATAATTCGTAATAAAGCCTCTTACATCGTGACTCGTTCGGGTTTGATTAGAATCAAGAAGAGATTGCCATATCTCCAAAAAGGGTAAATTGGAATCACTTCGGTTAAAAGTGGGATAACTTCTTCATCGTAGCTCCTATGATGTTGATTCAACTTCAGGGTGATTAACAACTGATTTATGAGTCCAAATCAAGATTTGTGCATCGTAATTCAGTCTGGTTTGATTAGAATCAAGAATAATTTGCCAAATCTCCAAACAGGGTAAACTAGAATCACTTCGGTTGAAAGTGGGATAACTTCTTAATCCTAATTCCTATGATATTGTATGATATTCAGGGTGATTATGAATCTAAATTAAGATTCTTACATCTTGATTCATTCTGGTTTTATTAGAATAAAAAAGAAATATCCAAATCTCCAAACTAGGTAAACTAGAATCACGTGGGTTGAAATTTGGATAAATTCTTCGTTCTAACTCTTATGATATTGATTCAACTTCAGGGTGATTCTTCATTGATTTATGGGTCCAAATCAAGCTTATTAGTTCGTGAATCCTTCTTGTTTTATTAGAGTCAATAAGAAAATACAAATCTCTAAACAGGATAAACTGGAATCAAGTCGGTTGAAAGTGGGATAAATTCTTCATCCTAACTCCTATGATATTGATTCAATTTCAGGGTGATTCTACACTGGTGTATGAGTCCTAATAAAACTTATTACATTGTTATTCACTATGGTTTTATTAGAATCAATAAGAAATTGCCAAATCTCCAAACAGGGTAAATTGAAATCACGTCAGTTGAAAGTGGGATAACTTCTTCATCATAACTTCTATGATATTGATTCACCTTCAGGATAATTCTTCACTGATTTATGATTCGAAATCAAACTTCTCACATCATGATTCATTCTGGTTTGATTAGAATCAAGAAGAAATAACCAATTCTCAAAACATGGTAAACTGGAATAATTTCGGTTAAAACTGTGACAACTTCTTCATCATAACTCCTATGCTATTGATTCAATTTCAGGGTGATTATCCCTTGATTTATGAGTCCAAAACTAGGTTCTTACATCTTTATTTCTTCTTTTTTTATTAGAATGAAGAAGAAATTTTCAAATCTCCAAACAGGGTAATCAAGATATCTCTTCGGTTGAAAGTGGGATAACTTCTTCATTCTAATTCCAATGATATTGATTCAACTTCAGGGTGATTTTTCACTGATTTATGAGCAGAAATAAATCTTCTTACATCGTGAGTCGTTCTGGTTTGATTAGAATCAAGAAGAAATCGCCATATCTCCAAACAGGGTAAATTGGAATCACTTCGGTTAAAAGTGGGATAACTTCTTCATCGTAACACCTATAATATTGATTCAATTTCAGGGTGATTATCCAATGATTTATGAGCCGAAGTCAAGTTTCTTCAATCATGATTCATTGTGGTATGATTAAAATCAAGAAGAAATTGCCAATTCTCAAAACAGGGTAAACTCGAATCTCTTCGGTTAAAAGTGGGACAACTTCTTCATCATAACTCCCCTGATATTGGTTCAACTTCGGGGTGATTCTCCATTGAATTATGATTCCAAATGAAGCTTATTAGATCTCGATTGATTTTGGTTTGATTATAATCAAGAAGAAATTACCAAATCTCCAAACAGGGTAAACTGGAATCACTTCGGTTGAAAGTGGGATAACTTCTTAATCCTAACTCTTATGATATTGATTCAAATTCACTATGATTATCCACTGATTATGAATCTAAATCAAGATTCTTACACTGTGATTCATTCTGGTTTAATTAGAATCAAAAATAAATTACCAAATCTTTAAACAGGGTAAACTGGAATCACGTTGGTTGAAAGTGGGATAAATTCTTCATCCTAAATCCTATGATATTGATTTAACTTCAGGGTGATTCTGCACTGATTTATGAATCCTAATCAAGCTTATTACATCGTGATTCATTCTGTTTTGATTAGAATCATTAAGAAATTACCAAATCTCCAAATAGGGTAAACTGGAACCACGTGGGTTGAAATGGGATAACTTCTTCATCATAACTCCTATGATATTTATTCAACTTCAGGGTGATTCTCCACTGATTTATGAGTCGAAATAAATCTTCTTACAATATGACTCATTCTGGTTTGCTTAGAATAAAGAAGAAATTGCCAATTCTCAAAACAGGGTAAACTGAAATAACTTCGGTTAAAAGTGGGACAAACTTCATCATAACGCCTATGATATTGGTTCAACTTCAGGGTTATTCTCCACTGACCTATGAGTTCAAATGAAGCTTCCTATATATCGATTCATTTTTTTTATTAGAATCAAGAAGAAATTGCAAAATCTCCTAACATGGTAAAGTGGAATTACTTCGGTTGAAAGTAGGATAACTTCTTAATCCTAACTCCAATGATATTGATTCAAATTTTGGGTGATTATCCACTGATTATGAATCTAAATAACTCTTCTTACATCGTGATTCATTCCGGTTTGATTAGAATCAAGAATAAATTGCCAAATCTCTAAACAGGGTAAACTGCAATCACGTAGGTTGAAAATGGAAAACATTATTCAAACTAGATCCTATGATATTGATTCAAATTCAGGGTGATTTTCCACTGATTTATGAGTCCAAAGAAAGCTTTTTATACCGTGATTCATTCTTCTTTTTTTATTAGAATCAATAAGAAATTGCCAAATCTAAAAACCGGGTACACTGGAATCACGTCGGTTGAAAGTGGGAGAAATTCTTCATCATAACTCCTAAAATATTCATTAAACTTCAGGGTGATTACATCTTGTTTATGAGTCAAAATCAAACTTCTTACATCTTGAAACATTCCGGTATAATTAGAATAAAGAAGAAATTCCCAAATTTCTAAACAGGGTAAACTGGAATCACGTCGGTTGGAAGTGGTAACATTCTTTATACTAACTCCTATTATATTGATTCAACTTCATGGTGATTCTTCACTGATTTTTTAGTTCAAATCAAGCTTACTAGATCCTAATTCATTCTGGTTTGATTAGAGTCAAGAAGAAATTGCAAATCTCCAAACATGGTAAACTGGAATCACGTCGGTTGAAAGTGGGATAAATTCTTCATCTTAACTCCTATGATATTTATTCAACTTCAGGGTGATTATACACTTATTTATGAGTTCTAATCAAGCTTATTACATTTTTATTCATTCTTGTTTGATTAGAATCAATAATAAATTTCCAAATATCCAAATAGGGTAAACTGGAATAACATCAGTTAAAAGTGGGATAACTTCTTCCTCATAACTCCTATTATATTGATTCACCTTCAGGGTAATTCTCCACTAATTTATGAGTCATAATAAAGCTTCTTGCATCATGATTCATTCTGATTTGATTAGAATCAAGAAGAAATTGTCAATTCTCAACATATGGTAAACTGAAATCACTTCGGTTAAAAGTATGACAACTTCTTCATCATAACTCCTCTGATATTGGTTCAACTTCAGGGTGATTCTCCACGGACTTATGAGTCCAAATGAAGCATATTAGATCTCGATTCATTTTGGTTTGATTAGAATCAAGAAGAAATTGCCAAATCTCCAAAAATGGTAAACTGGAATCAATTCGGTTGAAAGTGGGATAACTTCTTAATCCTTACTCCTATGATATTGATTCAAATTCACGGTGATTATCCCTTGATTTACGAGTCCAAATCCAGCTTCTTACATCTTGGTTCATTCTGGTTTGATTAGAATCAAGAAGAAATTTCCAAATCTCCAAACAGGGTAATCAAAAATCTCTTCGGTTGAAAGTGGGATAACTTCTTCATTCTAATTCCAATGATATTGATTCATCTTCAAGGTGATTTTTCACTGATTTATGAGCCTAAATAAAGCTTCTTAAATCGTGAGTTGTTCTGGTTAGATTAGTATCAAGAAGAAATCGCCAAATCTCCAAACATGATAAATTGGAATCACTTCGGTTAAAAGTGGATAACTTCTTCATCGTAACACCTATGATATTGATTCAATTTCAGGGTGATTATCCACTGATTTATGAGCCGAATTCAAGCTTCTTCAATCATGATTCATTGTGGTATGATTAGAATCAAGAAGAAATTGCCAATTCTCAAAACAGGGTAAACTAGTGGTATGATTGGAATCACTTCGGTTAAAATTGGGGCAACTTCTTCATCATAACTCCTCTGATATTGGTTCAACTTCAGGGTGATTCTCCACTGAATTATGATTCCTAATGAAGCTTCTTAGATCTCGATTTATTTTGGTTTGATTTTAATCTAGAAGAAATTGCCAAATCTCCAAACAGGGTAAACTGTAATTACTTCGGTTGAAAGTGGGATAACTTCTTAATCCTAACTCCTATGATATTGATTCAAATTCTCCGTGATTATCCACTAATTATGAATCTAAATCAAGATTCTTACATTGTGATTCATTCTGGTTTGATTAAAAGTAAAGATAAATTACCAAATCTCTAAACATGGTAAACTAGAATCAAATCGTTGGAAGTGGGATAAATTCTTCATCCTAAATCCTATGATATTGATTTAACTTCAGGGTAATTCTACACTGATTTATGAATCCTAATCAAGATTATTACTCCAAATAGGGTAAACTGGAACCACATGGGTTGAAATGGGATAACTTCTTCATCATAACTCCTATGATATTTATTCAACTTCAGGGTGATTCTCTACAGATTTATGAGTCTAAATAAATATTCTTACATTATGACTCATTCTTGTTTGATTAGAATAAAGAAGAAATTGCCAATTCTCAAAACAGGGTAAACTGGAATCACTTCGGCTAAAAGTGGGACAGCTTCTTCATCATAACTCCTATGATATTGGTTCAACTTCAGGATGATTCTCCACTGACCTATGAGTTCAAATGAAGCTTCCTAGATACTGATTCATTTTTTTTATTAGAATCAAGAAGAAACTACCAAATCTCCCAACAGGGTAAACTGGAATCACTTCGGTTGAAAGTGGGATAACTTCTTAATCCTAACTCCAATGATATTGATTCAAATTTTGGGTGATTATCCACAGATTATGAATCTAAATAAATCTTCTTGCATCGTGATTCATTCCGGTTTGATAAGAATCAATAATAAGTTGCCAAATCTCTAAACAGGGTAAACTAGAATCACGTCGGTTGAAAGTGGGAAAAATTATTCATCCTAAATCCTATGATATTGATTCACATTCATGGTGATTTTCCACTGGTTTATGAGTCCAAATCAAGATTTTTATACCGTGATTCATTCTGGTTTAATTAGAATCAATAAGAAATTGCCAAATCTAAAAACCCGGTACACTGGAATCACGTCGGTTGAATGTGGGATAAATTCTTCATCATAACTCCTAAAATATTCATTCAACTTCAGGGTTATTACATCATGTTTATGAGTCAAAATCAAACTTCTTACATCTTGAAACATTCTGGTATAATTAGAATAAAGAAAAAAATTCTAAATTTCTAAACAGGGTAAACTGGAATCACGTCGGTTGGAAGTGGTAACATTCTTTATCCTAACTCCTATTATATTGATTCAACTTCATGGTGATTATCCACTGATTTTTTAGTTCAAATCAAGCTCATTAGATCGTGATTCATTCTGGTTTGATTAGAATCAAGAAGAAATTGTCAAATCACCAAACTGGGTAAACTAGAATCACGTGGGTTGAAAGTGGGATAAATTATTCGTCCTAACTCCTATGATATTGATTCAACTTCAGGGTGATTCTCCAGCGATTTATGCGTCCAAATGAAGCTTATTAGATCGTGATTCATTCTGGTTTGATTTGAGTCAAGAAGAAATTGCAAATCTCCAAACAAGGTAAAATGAAATCATGTCGGTTGAAAGTGGGATAAATTCTCCATCCTAACTCCTATGATATTAATTCAACTTCAGAGTGATTATAAACTGATTTGAGTCCTAATCAAGATTATTACATTTTTATTCATTCTGGTTTGATTTGAATCAATAAGAAATTGCCAAATCTCCAAACAGGGTAAATTGAAATCAAGTCAGTTGAAAGTGGGATAACTTCTTCATCATAACTTCTATGATAATATTCACCTTCAGGGTAATTCTCCACTGATTTATGAGTCGAAATCAAACTTCTCACATCATGATTCATTCTGGTTTGATTAGAATCAAGAAGAAGTTGTCAATTCTCAAAATATGGTAAACTGGAATCACTTCGGTTAAAACTGTGACAACTTCTTCATCATAACTCATATTCTATTGATTCAATTTCAGGGTGATTATCCCTTGATTTATGAGTCCAAAACTAGGTTCTTACATCTTTATCTATTCTTTTTTGATTAGAATCAAGAATAAATTTCCAAATCTCCAAACAGGGTAATCAAGAATCTCTTCGGTTGAAAGTGGAATAACTTCTTCATTCTAATTCCAATGATATTGATTCAACTTCAGGGTGATTTTCACTCATTTATGAGCCGAAATAAATCTTCTTACATCGTGAGTCATTCTGGTTTGATTAGAATCAAGAAGAACTCGCCAAATCTCCAAACAAGATAAATTGGAATCACTTCGGTTAAAAGTGGGATAACTTCTTCATCATAACACCTATGATATTGACTCAATTTCAGGGTGATTATCCAATGATTTATGAGCCGAATTCAAGCTTCTTCAATCATGATTCTTTGTGGTACGATTAGAATCAAGAAGAAATTGCCAATTCTCAAAACATGGTACACTGGAATCACTTCTGTTAAAAGTGGGACAACTTCTTCATCATAACTCCTCTGATATTGGTTCAACTTCAGGGTGATTCTCCACTGAATTATGATTCCAAATGAAGCTTCTTAGATCTCTATTGATTTTGGTTTGATTATAACAAGAAGAAATTGTCAAATCTCCAAACAGGGTAAACTGAAATCACTTCGGTTGAAAGTGGGATAACTTCTTAATCCTAACTCCTATGATATTGATTCAAATTCACTGTGATTATCCACTGATTATGAATCTAAATCAAGATTCTTACATTTTGATTCATTCTGGTTTGATTAGAATCAAAAATTAATTACCAAATCTTTAAACAGGGTAAACTGGAATCACGTCGGTTGAAAGTGGGATAAATTCTTCATCCTAAATCCTATGATATTGATTTAACTTCAGGGTGATTCTACACTGATTTATGAATCCTAATCAAGCTTATTACATGGTGATTCATTCTGTTTTGATTAGAATCAATAAGAAATTGTCAAATCTCGAAATAGGGTAAACTGGAACCACGTGGGTTGAAATGGGATAACTTCTTCATCATAACTCCTATGATATTTATTCAACTTCAGGGTGATTCTCCACTGATTTATGAGTCGAAATAAATCTTCTTACAATATGACTCATTCTGGTTTGATTAGAATAAAGAAGAAATTGTCAATTCTCAAAACAGGGTAAACTGAAATCACTTTGGTTAAAAGTGGGACAACTTCTTCATCATAACGCCTATGATATTGGTTCAACTTCAGGGTGATTCTATACTGACCTATGAGTTCAAATTAAGCTTCCTAGATATCGATTCATTTTGTTTTGATAAGAATCAAGAAGAAATTTCAAAATCTCCTAATAGGGTAAAGTGGAATTACTTCGGTTGAAAGTAGGATAACTTCTTAATCCTAACTCCAATGATATTGATTCAAATTTTGGGTTATTATCCACTGATTATTAATCTAAATAAATGTTCTTACATCGTGATTCATTCCGGTTTGATTAGATTCAAGAATAAATTGCCAAATCTCTAAACAGGGTAAACTGGAATCACGTCGGTTGAAAGTGGGAAACATTATTCATCCTAAATCCTATGATATTGATTAAAATTCAGGGTGATTTACAACTGATTTATGAGTCCAAAGCAAGATTTTTATACCGTGATTCATTCTTTTTTATATTAGAATCAATAAAAAATTGCCAAATCTAAAAACCGGGTACACTTGAATCACGTCGGTTGAAAGTGGGAGAAATGCTTCATCATAACTCCTAAAATAGTCATTCAACTTCAGGGTGATTACATCTTGTTTATGAGTCAAAATCAAAATTCTTACATCTTGAAACATTCTGGTATAATTAGAATAAAGAAGAAATTTCCAAATTTGCAAACAGAGTAAACTGGAATCACGTCGGTTGGAAGTGGTAACATTCTTTATCCTAACTCCTATTATATTGATTCAACTTCATGGTGATTCTCCACTGATTTTTGAGTTGAAATCAAGCTTATTAGATCGTGTTCATTCTAGTTTGATTAGAATCAAGAAGAAATTGCCAAATCACCAAACTGGGTAAACTGGAATCACGTGAGTTGAAAGTGGAATAAATTTGTAACATCCCGAGTTGTGATATCTGGAAAGGCTTAAGATAATTGATTTGGCTACCTATGTCACCAAATTTGACTTACCTTTTCTGTCATACATCCGTTTAGAACTCCAGGGTTAAGCGTGCTTATGCTGGAGTAGTGAAAGGATGGGTGACCTATCGGGAAGTGATTCGCGATACCTTGTGCGTGAGGCCAAAGCACGGGGAAAGGTCGGGTGGTGATTGCAGGGTCAGTAAACAATAATTTCGAGCCTTTGGAAAAAAATAATGCACCGACCGTTGGAACGGGATGGGGCCCACGGGCCTAGAGAGCAGGCGTGGGTGGCCCATTAGCTATGGACGGTCGGGGCATTACAAGTGGTATTAGAGCTGCTTAGCCATCTCGGTTCTGACCCAAGAGGCGTCTTGAGACATATCGTGGGGCGCAACAAGGACGTTGCGTTCTTTGAGAGGGGGTGAATTGTAACATCCCGAGTTGTGATATCTGAAAAGGCTTAAGAGAATTGATTGGGCTACCTATGTCACCAAAGTTGACTTACCTTTTCCGTCACACATCAATTTAGAACTCCAGGGTTAAGCGTGCTTATGCTGGAGTAGTGAAAGGATGGGTGACCTATCGGGAAGTGATTCGCGATACCGTGCGAGTGAGGCCAAAACACGG
The DNA here is from genome assembly GCA_905132885.1 of Moricandia moricandioides. NCBI lineage: Eukaryota > Viridiplantae > Streptophyta > Magnoliopsida > Brassicales > Brassicaceae > Moricandia > Moricandia moricandioides. Next base: position 142,350 of record CAJHQQ010000207.1, on the reverse strand, counting down.
GGAAAGGTCGGGTGTTGATTGCAGGGTCAGTAAACAATGATTTCGAGCCTTTGGAAAAATAATAATGAACCGACCGTTGGAACGGGATGGGGCCCACGGGCCGAGAGAGCGGGCATGGGTGGCCCATTAGCAGTGGACGGTCGGGGCGTTACAAGTGGTATCAGAGCTGGTTAGCCATCTCGGTTCTGACCCGAGAGGCGTCTTGAGACCTGTCGTGGGGCGCAAAGAGGACGTTGCGTTCTTTGAGAGGGGGTGAATTGTAACATCCCGAGTTGTGATACGTGGAAAAACTTAAGAGAATTGATTTGGCTACCTATGTCACCAAAGTTGACTTACCTTTTCCGTCACACATCCGTTTAGAACTCCAGGGTTAAGCGTGCTTATGCTGGAGTAGTGAAAGGATGGGTGACCTATCGGGAAGTGATTCGCGATACCGTGCGAGTGAGGCCAAAACACGGGGAAAGGTCGGGTGGTGATTGCAGGGTCAGTAAACAATGATTTCGAGCCTTTGGAAAAAATAATAATGCACCGACCGTTGGAACGGAATGGGGCCCACGGGCCGAGAGAGCGGGCGTGGGTGGCCCATTAGTCGTGGATGGTCGGGGCATTACAAGTGGTATCAGAGCTGCTTAGCCATCTCGGTTCTGACCCGAGAGGCGTCTTGAGACATGTCGAGGGGCGCAACGAGGACGTTGCGTTCTTTGAGAGGGGGTGAATTGTAACATCCCGAGTTGTGATACGTGGAAAAGCTTAAGAGAATTGATTTGGCTACCTATGTCACCAAAGTTGACTTACCTTTTCCGTCACACATCCGTTTAGAACTCCAGGGTTAAGCGTGCTTATGCTGGAGTAGTGAAAGGATGGGTGACCTATCGGGAAGTGATTCGCGATACCGGCGAGTGAGGCCAAAACACGGGGAAAGGTCGGGTGGTGATTGCAGGGTCAGTAAACAATGATTTCGAGCCTTTGGAAAAAATAATAATGCACCGACCGTTGGAACGAAATGGGGCCCACGGGCCGAGAGAGCGGGCGTGGGTGGCCCATTAGTCGTGGACGGTCGGGGCATTACAAGTGGTATCAGAGCTGCTTAGCCATCTCGGTTCTGACTCGAGAGGCGTCTTGAGACATGTCGAGGGGCGCAACGAGGACGTTGCGTTCTTTGAGAGGGGGTGAATTGTAACATCCCGATTTGTGATATCTGGAAAGGCTTAAGAGAATTGATTTGGCTACCTATGTCAGCAAAGTTGACTTACCTTTTCCATCACACATCCGTTTAGAACTCTAGGGTTAAGCGTGCTTATGCTCGAGTAGTGAAAGGATGGGTGACCTATCGGGAAGTGATTCGCGATACCGTGCGAGTGAGGCAAAACACGGGGAAAGGTCGGGTGGTGATTGCAGGGTCAGTAAACAATGATTTCGAGCCTTTGGAAAAAAAATAATGCACCGACCATTGGAACGGGATGGGGCCCACGGGCCGAGAGAGCGGGCGTGGGTGGCCCATTAGCTGTGGACGGTCGGGGCGTTACAAAATTCTTCGTCCTTACTCCTATGATATTGATTCAACTTCAGGGTGATTCTCCAGCGATTTCTGCGTCCAAATCAAGCTTATTAGATCGTGATTCATTCTGGTTTGATTTGAGTCAAGAAGAAATTGCAAATTTCCAAACAAGGTAAACTGAAATCATGTCAGTTGAAAGTGAGATAAATTCTCCATCCTAACTTCTATGACATTAATTCAACTTCAGGGTGATTATAAACTGATTTATGAGTCCTAATCAAGATTATTACATTGTTATTCATTCTGGTTTGATTTGAATCAATAAGAAATTACCAAATCTCCAAACAGGGTAAACTGGAATAACGTCAGTTGAAAGTGGGATAACTTTTTCATCCAAACAGTGTAAACTGGAATCACGTTGGTTGAAAGTGGGATAAATTCTTCATCCTAACTCCTATGATATTGATTCAACTTCAGGGTGATTCTACACTGATTTATGAGTCCTAATCAATCTAATTACATCGTTATTCATTCTTGTTTGATTAGAATCATTAAGAAATTGCCAAATCTCCAAATAGGGTAAACTAGAATCACGTCAGTTGAAAGTGGGATAACTTCTTCATCATAACTTCTATGATATTGATTCACCTTCAGGATAATTCTACACTAATTTATAAGTCAAAATCAAGCTTCTTGCATAATGATTCATTCTGATTTGATTAGACTCAAGAAGAAATTGCCAACTCTCAACACAAGGTAAACTGGAATCACTTCGGTTAAAAGTGGGACAACTTCTTCATCTTAACACCTCTGATATAGGTTCAACTTCAGGGTGATTCTCCACGGACTTATGAGTCCAAATGAAGCATCTTAGATCTCGATTCATTTTGGTTTGATTAGAATCAAGAAGAAATTGCCAAATCTCAAAACAAGGTACACTAGAATCACGTCGGTTGAAAGTGGGATAAATTCTTCATCATAACGCAAATGATATTCATTTCAACTTCCTGGTGATTATATCTTGTTAATTATTCCAAATCAAACTTCTTAATTATTGAATAATTCTGGTTTGATTAGATCAAGAAGAATTTCCAAATCTCCAACCATAGTAAATTGGAATCACTTTGGTTGAAAGTGGGATAACTTCTTCATCCTAACTCCTATGATATTGATTCAAATTCAGGGTGATTCTCCACAGATTTATGAGGCGAAATCAAGCTTATTACATCTTGATTAATTCTGGTTTGGTTAGAATGATGAATAAATTGCCAAATCTCCAAATAGGGTAAAATGGAGTCACTTCGGCTAAAAGTGGGATAATTTCTTCATCATAACTCCTATGATATTGTTTCAACTTCAGGGTCATTATCCCTTGATTTATGAGTCCAATAAAGATTTTTGCATCTTGATTCATTCAGGTTTGATTAGAATGAAAAAGAAATTTCCAAATCTCCAAACAGGATAATCTGGAATCACTTCGGCTGAAAATGGGATATCTTCTTCATCCTAACTCCATTGATATTGATTCAACTTCAGGGTGATTCTTCACTTATTTATGAGTCAAAATAAAGCCTCTTGCATTGTGAGTTATTCTGGTTTGATTAGTATCAAGAAGAAATTGCCAAATTTCCAAAAAGGTAAATTGGAATCACTTCGGTTAAAAGTCGGATAACTTCTTCATTGTAACTCCTATGATATTGATTCAACTTTAGGGTGATTATCCACTGATTTATGAGTCCAAATAAAGCTTTGTACATGGTAATTCAGTCTGGTTTGATTAGAATCAAGAATAATTTGTCAAATCTCCAAACAGGGAAAACTAGAATCATTTCGGTTGAAAGTGGGATAACTTCTTAATCCTAACTCCTATGATATTGATTCAAATTCAGGGTGATTATCCACTGATTATTAATCTAAATTAAGCTTCTTACATCTTGATTCATCCTAACTCCTATGATATTAATTCAACTTCAGGGTGATTTAAACTGATTTATGAGTCCTAATAAATATTATTACATTGTTATTCATTCTGGTTTGATTTGAATCAATAATAAATTACCAAATCTCCAAACAGGGTAAACTGGAATAACATCAGTTGAAAGTGGGATAACTATTTCATCATAACTACTATGATATTGATTCAGTTTCAGGGTAATTCTCCACTGATTTATGAGTCTAAATCAAGTTTCTTGCATCATGATTCATTATGGTTTGATTAGACTCAAGAAGAAATTGCCAATTCTCAGAACAGGTAAACTGGAATAACTTCGGTTAAAAGTGAGACAACTTCTTCATCATAACTCTTCTGATATCGGTTCAACTTCAGGGTGATTCTCCATGGAATTATGAGTCTAAATGAAGCTTCTTAGATCTTGATTAATTTTGGTTTGATTAGAATCAAGAAGTTCAAGAAGAAATTGCCAAATCCCCAAACATGGTAAACTGGAATAACTTCAGTTGAAAGTGGGATAACTTCTTAATCCTAACTCCTATGATATTGATTCAAATTCATGGTGATTATCCTCTGATAATGAATCTAAATCAAGCTTCTTACATCTTGATTCATTCTGGTTTGATTAGAATTAAAAATAAATTACTAAATCTCTAAACATGGTAAACTGGAGTCACGTCGGTTGAAAGTGGGATAAATTATTTATCCTAAATCCTATGATATTGATTCAACTTCATGGTGATTCTAAACTAATTTATGAATTCTAATAAAGCTTATTACATCGTGATTCATTCTGGTTTGATTAGAATCAATAAGAAATTGTCAAATCTCCAAACATGGTAAACTGGAATCACCTCGGTTGAAAGTGGGGTAACTTCTTCATCATCACTCCTATGATATTGATTCAACTTCAGGGTGATTCTCCACTGATTTATGAGTCAAAATAAAGCTTCTTACATCATGATTCATTCTGGTTTAATTAGAATCAACAAGAAATTTCCAATTCTCAAAACAAGGTAAACTAGAATCACTTCGGTTAAAAGTGGGACAACTTCTTCATCATTACTCCTATGATGTTGGTTCAACTTCAGGGTGATTCTCTACTAACCTATGAGTGAAAATGATGCTTCTTAGATATCTATTAATTTTTTTTTATTAGAATCAAGAAGAAATTGCCAAATATCCAAATAGGGTAATCTAGAATCACTTCGGTTAAAAGTGGCATAAATTCTTCATCTTGACTCAAATGATATTGATTCAAATTCATGGTGATTTTCCACGTATTTATGATTCCAAATCAAGCTTCTTATATCGTTATTCATTCTGGTTTTATTATAATCAAGAAGAAATTGCCAAATCTCAAAACAAGGTACATTGGAATCACGTCGGTTGAAAGTGGGATAACTTCGGTTGATTATATCTTTTTAAATATTCCAAATCAAACTTCTTACATCTAGAAATATTCTGGTTTGATTAGAATCAAGAAGAATTTTTCAAATCTCCAAACATAGTAAATTGGAATCACTTCGGTTGAAAGTGGGATAACTTCTTTATCCTAACTCCTATGATATTGATTCAAATTCAGGGTAATTCTCCACTGATTTATGAGTCGAAATCAAGCTTCTTGCATCATGATTCATTCTGGTTTGATTAGACTCAAGAAGAAATTTCCAATTCTCAGAACAGGGTAAACCGGGATCACTTCGGTTAAAAGTGGGATAACTTCTTCATCATAACTCCTATGATACTGTTTCAACTTCAGGGTTATTATCCCTTAATTTATGAGTCTAAATCAAGCTTATTACATCTTAATTCCTTCTGGTTTAATTAGGATCAACAAGAAATTTCCAAATCTCCAAACAGAGTAATCTGGAATCACTTCGGCTGAAAATGGGATAACTTCTTCATCCTAACTCCATTGATATTGATTCAACTTCAGGGTGATTCTTCACTTACTTATGAGTCGAAATAAATCCTCTTACATCGTGAGTTGTTCTGGTTTGATTAGAATCAAGAAGAAAATGCCAAATCTCCAAAAAGGGTAAATTGGAATCACTTCGGTTAAAAGTGGGATAACTTCTTCATCGTAACTCTTATGATATTGATTCAACTTCAGGGTGATTATCCATTTATTTTTGAGTCCAAATCAAGCTTCGAACATCGTAATTCAGTCTGGTTTGATTAGAATCAAGAATAATTTGCCAAATCTCCAAACAGGGTAAACTAGAATCACTTCGGTTGAAAGTGGGATAACTTCTAATCCTAACTCCTATGATATTGATTTAAATTCAGGGTGATTATCCACTGATTATGAATCTAAATTAACCTTCTTACATCTTGATTCATTCTGGTTTTATTAGAATAAAAAATAAATTGCCAAATCTCCAAACTGAGTAAACTGGAATCACGTGGGTTGAAACTGAGATAAATTCTTCGTCCTAACTCCTATGATATTGATTCAACTTCAGGGTGATTCTCCAGTGATTTATGCGTCCAAATCAAGCTTATTAGATAGTGATTCATTCTGTTTTGGTTAGAGTCAAGAAGAAATTGCAAATCTCCAAACAGGGTAAACTATTATCACATCGGTTGAAAATGGGATATATTCTTCATCCTAACTCCTATGATATTGATTCAACTTCAGGGTGATTCTACACTGATTTATGAGTCCTAATAAAGCTTATTACATTGTTATTCATTCTGTTTTGATTATAATCAATAAGAAATTTCCAAATCTCCAAAAAGGGTAAACTGAAATCACGTCTGTTGATAGTGGGATAAATTCTTCATCATAACTCCTATGATATTGATTCACCTTTAGGGTAATTCTCCACTGATTTATGAGTCGAAATCAAGTTTCTTGCATCATGATTCATTCTGGTTTGTTTAGACTCAAGAAGAAATTTCCAATTCTCAGAACAGGGTAAACTGGAATCACTTCGGTTAAAAGTGGGACAACTTCTTCATCATAACTCCTTCGATATTGTTTGAACTTCAGGGTGATTCTCCACCGATTATGAATCTAAATCAAGCTTATTACATCTTGATTCATTCTGGTTTGATTAGAATCTAGAATAAATTACCAAATCTCAAAATATGGTAAACTGGAAAAACGTCGGTTGAAAGTGGGATAAATTTCTCATTCTAAATCCTATGATATTGATTCAACTTCAGGGTGATTCTACACTGATTTATGAATCCTATTCAAGATTTTTACATCGTGATTTATTCTGATTTGATTAGAATCAATAAGAAATTTCCAAATCTCAAAACAAGGTAAACTGAAATCACTTCGGTTAAAACTAGGACAACTTCTACATCATAACTCCTATGGTTTTGATTCAACTTCATGGTGATTATCCCATGATTTATGACTCCAAATCTAGGTTCTTACATCGTGATTCATTCTGTTTTGATTAGAATCAAGAAGAAATTGCCAAATCTCCAAAAAGGGTAAATTGGAATCACTTCGGCTAAAAGTGGGATAACTTCTTTATGAGTCGAAATAAATCTTCTAACATCGTGAGTCATTCTGGTTTGATTAGAATCAAGAAGAAATTACTAAATATCAAAACAGGGTAAATTGGAATCACTTCGATTAAAAGTGGGATAACTTCTTCATCGTAACTCCTATGATATTGATTCAACTTCAGGGTGATTATCCAATGATTTATGAGTCCAAATCAAGCTTCGTACATCATAATTCATTCTGTTTTGATTAAAATCAACAATAAATTGCCAAATATCCAAACAGGGTAAACTGGAATCAATTTGGTTGAAAGTGAGAGAATTTCTTCATCATAACTCCTGTGATATTGATTCAACTTCATGGTGATTATCCACAGATTTATGAATACAAATCAGGATGTTTACATCGTGATTCATTATTTTTTCATTAGAATCATTAAGAAATTTCCAAATCTCCAAAGAGGGTAAACATGAGACACTACGGTGGAAAGTATGATAAATTCTTCATCCTAACTCCTATGATATTGATTCAACTTCAGGGTGATTCTCCACTGATATATGCGTCCAAATCCAGATTATTAGATCGTGATTCATTATGTTTTGATTAGAGTCAAGAAGAAATCGCAAATCTCCAAACAGGATAAACTGGAATCACATCGGTTGAAAGTGGGGTAAATTCTTCATCCTAACTCCTATGATATTGATTCAACTTCAGGGTGATTCTACACATATTTATGAGTCCGAATCAAGCTTATTACATCCTGATTCATTCAAGTTTGATTAGAATCAAGAAGAAATTACCAAATCTTCAAACAGGGAAACTGAAATCATGTCGGTTGAAAGTGGGATAACTTCTTCATCATAACTCTTACGATATTGGTTCAACTTCAGGGTAATTATCCACTGATTTAAGAGATTATCGTTTGATTATAATCAAGAAGAAATTGCCAATTCTCCAAACAGGGTAATCTAGAATCACTTCGGGTAAAAATGGAACAACGTCTTCATAATAACTCCTATGATATTGGTTCAACTTCAGGGTGATTATCCATTGATTTATGAGTCCAAATAAATCTTATTTGATCTAGATTAATTTTGGTTTGATTAGAATCAATAAGAAATAGCCAAATCTCCAAACACGGTAAACTGGAATTACTTCGGTTGAAAGTGGGATAACTTCATAATCCTAACTCCTATGATACTGATTCAAATTCACGGTGAGTATCCACTGATTATGAATCTAAATCAATATTATTACATCGTGATTTAGTCTGACTTGATTCAATCAAGAATAAATTACCAAATCTCTAAACAGGGTGTAATCACGTCGGTTGAAAGTGGGATAAATTCTTCGTCCTTACTCCTATGATATTGATTCCAATTCAGGGAGATTATCCACTGATTATGAGTCCAAATCAATATTATTACATCCTGATTCGTTCTGGTTTAATTAGAAGCAAGAAGAAATTGCCAATTCTCCAAACAGGGTAAACTGGAATCACGTCGGTTGAAATGGGATAAATTCTTCAGCCTAACTCCTATTATATTGATTCAAATTCAGAGTGGTTTTCCACTGATTTATGGTTCCAAATCAAGATTCTTATATCGTGATTCATTTTGGTTTGATTAGAATTAAGAAGAAATTTCCAATTCTCAAAATAGGATAAACTGGAATCACGTCGGTTGAAAGTGGGATAAATTTTTCATCATAACTCCTATGATATTCATTCAGATTCCGGGTGACTATCTCTTTTTTTTAGTCCAAATCAAACTACTTACATTTTGAAACATTCTGGTTTGATTAGAATCAAGAAGAAATTTCCAAATATCCAAAGAGAGTAAATTGGAATCACTTCGGTTGAAAGTGGGATAACTTCTTAATCCTAACTCCTATGATTATGAATCTAAATTAAGCTTCTTACATCTTGATTCAGTATGGTTTGATTAGAATAAAATAGAAATTGCCTAATCTCCAAACTGGGTAAACTGGAATCATGCGGGTTGAAAGTGGGATAAATTTTTCGTCCTAACTCTTATGATATTGATTCAACTTCAGGGTGATTCTCCAGTGATTTTTGCGTCAAAATTAAGCTTATTAGATAGTTATTCATTCTGGTTTGATTAGAGTCAAGAAGAAATTGCAAATATCCAAACAGGAAAAACTGGAATCACGTCGGTTGAAAGTGGGATAAAATCTTCATCCTAACTCCTATGATATTGATTCAACTTCAGGGTGATTTTACACTGATTTATGAGTCCTAATCAATCTTATTACATCGTTATTCATTCTGTTTTGATTAGAATCACTAAGAAATTGCTAAATCTCCAAACAGGGTAAACTGAAACCACGTCGGTTGAAAGTGGGATAACTTCTTCATCATAACTCATATGATATTGATTCACCTTCGGGGTAATTCTCCACTGATTTATGAGTCGAAATAAAGATAAATCACTTCGGTTGAAAGTGGGATAAATTCTTCATCCTAACTCCTATGATATTGATTCAACTTCATGGTGATTCTCCACTGATTTATTACTCGAAATCAAGCGTCTTACATCGTGATTAATTCTGGTTTGATTAGAATCAAGAATCAGTTGCCAAATCTCCATACAGGGTTAAACTGGAATCACTTCGGGTGAAAGTGGGATAACTTCTTAATCCTAACTCCTATGATATTCATTCAAATTCATGTATATTTTCCACTGAGTATGAGTACAATCAAGCTTATTACATCGTGATTCATTTTTGTTTAATTAGAATTAATAAGAAATTGTCAAATCTCCAAAAAAGGGTAAATTGGAATCACGTCGGTTGAAAGTGGTATAAATTCTTCATCCTAACTCCTATGATATTGATTCAACTTCATGGTGATTATCCACTGATTTTTGAGTTCAAATCAAGCTTATTTTATTGTGATTCATTCTGGTTTGATTAGAATCAAGAAGAATTTGTCAAATCTCCAAACTGGTACATGTGGGTTGAAAGTGGGATAAATTCTTCGTCCTAACTCCTATGATATTGATTCCACTTCAGGGTGATTCTCCAGTGATTTATGCGTCCAAATCAAGCTTCTTAGATCGTGATCCATTCTGGTTTGATTAGAGTAATGAAGAAATTACAAATCTCCAAACAGGGTAAACTGGAATCACGTCGGTTGAAAGTGGGATAACTTCTTCGTCATAACTCCTATGATATTGATTCAACTTCATGGTGATTCTCCACTAATTTATTAGTCCAAATCAAGCTTATGACATCGTTATTAATTCTTTTTTTGATTAGAGTCAAGAAGAATTTGCCAAAACTCCAAACTGGAATCACATTGATTGAAAGTGGGATAACTTCTTTATCATAACTCCTAAGATATTGATTCAATTTAAGGGTGATTAACCACTGATTTATGTATCCAAATAAAATTCTTACATCGTGATTCACTCTGGTTTGATTAGAATCAATAAGAAATTTTCAAATCTTCAAACAGCGTAAACTGGAATCACTTCGGTTGAAAGTGGGATAACTTCTTCATGAATCACTTCAGTTGAAAGTGGGATAACTTCTTCATTAAAACTCGTATGATATTGAATCAAATTCAGGGTGATTATCCACTGATTTATGATTGAAAATAAATTTTCTGGCATCATTATTCATTCTTTGTTAATTAGAATCAATAAGAAATTTCCAAATCTCCAAACAGGGTAAACTGGAATCAATTCGGTTGAAAGTGTGATAACTTCTTCATCATAACTCCTATGATATTGATTCAACTTCAGGGTAATTCGACACTGATTTATGAGTCCTAATCAAGCTTATTATACCGTTATTCATTCTGGTTTGATTAGAATCAATAAGAAATTGCCAAATCTCCAAATAGGGTAAACTGGAATCACGTCGGTTGAAAGTGGGATAACTTCTTCATCATAACTCCTATGATATTGATTCACCTTAAGGGTAATTCTCCACTGATTTATGAGTCGAAATCAGGCTTCTTACATCATGAATCATTCTGGTTTGATTAGAATCAAGAAGAAATTGTCAATTCTCAAAACAGGGTAAACTGGAATCACTTCGGTTAAAAGTCGGACAACTTCTTCATCATAACTCCTCTGATATTGGTTCAACTTCAGGGTGATTCTCCACTGACTTATGAGTCCAAATGAAGCTTCTTAGATCTCGATTCATTTTGGTTTGATTAGAATAATGAAAAAACTGCCAAATCTCCAAGCATGGTAAACTGGAATCACTTAGGTTGAAAGTGAGATAATTTCTTCTTCACAACTAATATAATATTACTTCAATTACAGGGTCATTCTCCCACTATTTATGAGTCTAAATTAAACTTCTTATATCGTGATTCATTCTGGTTTGATTAAAATCAAGAATAAATTGTCAAATCTCCAAACTAAGAAAACTGGAAGCACGTCAGTTGAAAGTAGGATAACTTCTTAATCCTAACTCCTATGATATTGATTCAAACTAAGGGTGATTATCCTCTGATTATGAATCTGAGTAAAATTTCTTACATCTTGATTCAGTCTGGTTTGATTAGAATCAAGAATAAATTACCAAATATCTAGACATGGTTCATTGGAATCACGTCGATTAAAGTGGGATAAGTTCTTCATCCTAACTCCTATGATATTGATTTAAATTCAGGGTGATTTTCCACTGTTTTATGAGTCCAAATCATTCTTATATCTTGATTCATTCTGGTTTGATTAGAATTGAGAAGAAATTGTCAAATCTCAAAACAGGGTACACTGGAATCACCTCGGTTGAAAGTGGGATAAATTCTTCATCATAACTCCTTTGATATTCACTCAACTTCAGGGTGATTATCTCTTGTTTATGAGTCCAAATAAAACTTCTTACATCATGAAACATTCTGGTTTGATTAGAATGAAGAAGAAATTTCCAAATCTCCAAAAAAGATTAATTGGAATCACTTCGGTTGAAAGTGGGATAACTTCTTCATCCTAACTCCTATGATATTGATTCAACTTCAGGGTGATTATCCACTGATTTATGATTCAAAATCAAGCTTCTTACATCGTGATTAATTCTGGTTTGATTAGAATCAAGAATCAGTTGCCAAATCTCCAAAGAGGGTTAAACTGGAATCACTTCGGTTGAAAGTGGGATAACTTCTTAATCCTAGCTCCTATGATATTCATTCAACTTCATGTAGATTTTCCACTGATTATGAGTCCAATCAAGCTTATTACATCGTGATTTATTTATTTTTTAATTAGAATCAAGAAGAAATTGACAAATCTCCAAACATGGACAACTTCTTCATCATAACTCCTCTGATATTGGTTCAACTTCAGGATGATTCTCCACTGAATTATGAGTCCAAATTAGGCTTCTTAGATCTCGATTCATTTTTGTTTGATTAGAATCAAAAAGAAATTGTCAAATCTCCAAACATGGTAAACTGGAATCACTTAGGTTGAAAGTGGGATAACATCTTCTTCACAACTCATATGATATAAGGTCAATTATAGGGTCATTCTCCCCATATTTATGATTCTAAATCAAGTTTCTTATATCGTGATTCAGAAGTTTGATTAGAATCAAGAATAAATTGTCAAATCTCTAAACAGGGTAAACTGGAATCAAGTGAGTTGAAAGTAGGATAAATTCTTCATCCTAACTCCTATGATATTGATTCAAATTCAGGGTGATTTATGCTGATTTATGAGTCCAAATCAAGTTACTTATATCGTGATTCATTCTGGTTTGATTATAATTAAGAAGAAATGGTCAATTCTCAAAACATGGTACACTGGAATCACTTCGGTTAAAAGTGGGACAACTTCTTCATCATAACTCATATGCTATTGAGTCAACTTCAGGGTGATTATCCCTTGATTTACGAGTCCAAATCTAGCTTCTTACATCTTGATTCATTCTGTTTTGGTTAGAATCAAGAAGAAAGTTCCAAATCTCCAAACAGGGAAATGTAGAATAACTTCGGCTGAAAGTGGGATAACGGCTTCATCCTAAATCCAATGATATTGATTCAACTTCAGGGTGATTCTTCACTGATTTATGATTCAAATAAAGCTTCTTACATCGTGAGTTGTTCTGGTTTGACTAGAATCAAGAAGAAATTGCCAAATCTTCAAAGAAGATAAATCGGAATCACCTCGGTTAAAAGTGGGTTAACTTCTTCATCGTAACTCCTATGATATTTATTCAACTTCAGGGTGATTATCCACTGATTTATGAGGCCAAATAAAGCTTCATACATCGTAATTCATTCTGGTTTGATTAGAATCAAGAATAAATTACCAAATCTCCAAACAAGGTCAACTGGAATCACTTCGGTTGAAAGTGAGATAACTTCTTCATCCTAACTCCTATGATATTGATTCAACTTCAGGGTTATTCTCAACTGATTTATGATTCCAAATCAAGCTTCTTAGATCTTTCTTCATTCTGGTTTGATTAGAATCAAGAAGAACTTTCCAAATCTCCAAAAAAGGGTAAACTGGAATCACGTCTGTTAAAAGTGGGATAAGTTCTTCATCATAACTCCTATGATATTGTTTCAACTTTAGGGTGATTCTCCACTGATTTATTAGTCCAAATCAAGCTTCTTAAATCTTGAGTCATTATGTTTTGATTATAATCATGAAGGAATTGCCAAATCTCCAAACAGGGTAAATTAGATCACTTCGGTTAAAAGTTGGATAACTTCTTCATCATAAATCCAATGATATTGGTTCAACTTCAGGGTTATTCTCCACTTATTTATGAGTCCAAATAAAAATTATTACATCTTGATTCATTCTGGTTTGATTAGAATCAAAAAGAAATTGCCAAATATCCAAATAGGGTAAATTGTAATCACTTAGATTAAATTTGAGATAACTTCTTCATCCTAACTCCTATGATATTGATTCAAATTCAGGGTGATCATCCACTAATTTATGATTAAAAAAATATTCTTACATTTTTATTCATTATTATTTGATTAGAATCAAGAAGAAATTCACAAATCTCCAAAAAGGGTAAACTGGAATCACTTCGGTTGAAAGTGGGATAACTTTATCATCATAACTCCTATGACATTAGTTCAACTTAAGGGTGATTCTCCACTGATTTATTAGTCCAAATCAAGTTTCTCAGATAATTATTCCTTCTGGTATCATTAGAATCAAGAAGAAATTACCAAATCTCCAAACAAGGTCAACTCGAATCACTTCGGTTGAATGCGAGATAACTTCTTCATCATAACTCCTACGATATTGATTCAATTTCATTAACAAATATCATCATAACTTCATCGTTTTTAATTCTTGTTTGATTAGAATCAAGAAAAAATTAACAAATATCCAAATAGGGTAAACTGGAATCACGTCGGTTGAAAGTGGGATAATTTCTTCATCCTAAATCCTATGATATTGATTCAACTTCAGGGTGATTATCCACTGATTTATAAGTCCAAATCAAGCTTCTTAGATCTTGATTCATTCTGGTTTTATTAGAATAAATAAGAAATTGCCAAATCTCCAATCACGGTAAACATGAATCATTTCGGTTAAAATGAAGATAATTTCTTCATCATAACTCCTATGATATTGATTCAACTTTAGGGTGATTATCCACTGATTTATGATTCCAAATCAAGCTTCTTAGATCTTGATTCCTTCTTGTTTGATTAAAATCAGGAAGAAACTGACAAATATCCAAATAGGGTAAACTGGAATCACGTCGGTTAAAAGTGGGATAACTTCTTCATCCTAACACCTATGATATTGTTTCAACATCAGGGTGATTCTCCACTGAATTATGTGTCTCAATCAAGCTTCTTACACCGTGATTCATTCTGGTTTGATTATAATCAAGAAGAAATTGCCAAAACTCCAAACAGGGTAAATTGGAATCACTTCGGTTGAATGTGAGATAACTTCTTCATCATAACTCCTATGATATTGATTCAAATTCAGGGTGATTCTTTGCTGATATATGAGTCTAAATCAAGCTTCTTAGATCGTGATTCATTCTAGTTTGATTAGAATCAAGAAGAAATTTCCAGATCTCCGAAAAGGGTAAACTATGATAACTTCTTCATCATAACTCCTGTGATATTGATTCAACTTCAGGGTGATTATCCACTGATTTTTTTGTCCAAATCTTCATTCAGGTTTTATTAGAATCAAGAAGAAATTTCCAAATCTCCAAACAGGATAAACTGGAATCACTTCGGTTAAAAGTGGGATAACTTCTTCATCATAAGTCCTATGATATTGATTCAACTTCAGGGTTATTATCCAATGATTTTCGAGTCCAAGTTAAATTTCTTAAATCTCGATTCATTCAGGTTTGATTAGAATCAAGAATAAATTGCCAAATCTCCAAACATGGTAAACTAGAATTAGTTCGGTTGAAAGTGGGATAACTTCATCATCATAACTCCAATGATATTGGTTGAAATTCATGGTGATTCTCCACTGAATTATGAGTCCAAATCAAAATTCTTAGATCGTGATTCATTCTTGTTTGATTAGAATCAAAAGGAAATTGCCAAATCTTCAAACAAGGTAAACTGGAATCACTTCTGTTGAAAGCGGGACAACTTCTTCATCTTAACTCCTATGATATTGGTTCAACTTCAGGGTGATTATCCACGGATTTATTAGTCCAAATCAAGCTTCTTAAATCTTGATTGATTCTGGTTTGATTAGAATCAAGAACAAATTTCTAAATCTCCAAAAAGGGTAAACTGGAATCACTTCCGTTAAAAGTGGGATAACTTCTTCATCATAACTCCTATGGTATTCGTTAAACTTCAGGGTGATTCTCTACTGATTTATGAGTCCAAATCAAGCTTCTTCGATCGTGATTCATTCTGGTTTGATTAGAATCAAGAATAAATTGGTAAATCTCCATACAGGGTAAACTCTGTTGACATGAAGCAATGAATGACAAAAAGATTAGGAGATAGAAATAGGAGCATCCAAATTGAATAAAAAAGTAATGTGGTTCGTACATTCTCTGATCTAACTTAAGGTGCAAGGCAAGAAATAGAGGGAACTTGACCAGAAACATATTCAAAAGTCTGGAGCACAACTTGCCTTGACAAGAAGCATAGAGGGACGTTGGGAGGAAGTGTCCAAGATCTGATGAGGTGTAATGAGGCAGAGAATCAATTGGGGACCAGTTATGAGCAGTCAATTTCACTTCAGCTGCAACAGCCCTTTGTCTTGTTCTCTCTCGTTTGTTTATTATATTCTCTTGTCAACTTGTATCTGAGTATTCTGTCTATTTAAACAGGATGTAACCAGGAACATAATCTCTCTCTCTCTCTCTCTCTCTCTCTCTCTCTCTCTCTCTCTCTCTCTCTCTCTCTCTCTCTCTCTCTCTCTCTCTCTCTCTCTCTCTCTCTCTCTCTCTCTCTCTCTCTCTCTCTCTCTCTTTCTCTCTTTTTGTTCTTTAGTTTCCAGCAACTAAACTGTAACATTCCGCCACCCATAGATAATGGGCCACCAACGCCCGCTCTCTCGGCCCGTGGGCCCCATCCCATTCCAACGGTCGGTGTGTAAATTTTTCAAGGCTCGAAATCATTGTTTATTGACCATGCAATCACAACATGACCTTTTCTCGTGCTTTGGCCTCACTCACACGGTATCATGAATCACTTCCCGAAAGGTCACCCATCCTTTCACTACTCCAGCATAAGCACGCTTAACCCTGGAGTTCTAAACGGATGTGTGACGGAAAAGATGAGTCAACTTTGGTGACATAGGTAGCCAAATCAATTCTCTTAAGCCTTTCCACATATACAAGAAATCGGGATGTTACAATTCATCCCCTCTCAAAGAACATAACGTCCTCGTTGCGCCCCACGACAGGTCTCAAGACGCCTCTTGGGTCAGAACCGAGATGGCTAACCAGATCTGATACCACCTGTAACGTCTCGACTGCCCATAGCTAATAGGCCACCCATGTCCGCTCTCTCGGCCCGTGGGCCCCATCTTGTTCCAACAGTTAGTGCAAAAAAATTTCAAGGCTCGAAATCATTGTTTACTGACCCTGCAATCACCACATGACCTTTCACCGTGCTTTTGCCTCACTTACACGGTATCGCGAATCACTTCCCGATAGGTTACCCATCCTTTCACTATTCCAGCATAAGCACGCTTAACCCTGGAGTTTTAAAAGGATGTGTGACGGAAAAGATAAGTCAACTTTGGTGACATAAGTAGCCAAATCAATTCTCTTATGCATTTCCACATATACCAGAAATCGGGATGTTACAAAAACTTTCTTTAAATCCCATATTCTCACAAACTGGAATCACGTCGGTTGAAACTGCTATAACTTCTTCATCATAACTCCTATGATAATTATTCAACTTCAGGGTGATTCTCCACTGATTTATGATTCCAAATCAAAATTCTTAGATAGTGATTCATTCAGTTTTAATTAGAATCAAGATGAAATTGCCAAATCTCCAAACAAGGTAAACTAGAATCACGTCAGTTGAAAGTGGGATAACTTCTTCATCATAACTACTATGATATTGATTCAAATTCAAGGTGATTATCAACTGATTTATGAGTCCAAATCAAACTTCTTAGATCGTGATTCATTCTGGTTGGAATAGAATCAAGAAAAAATTGTCAAATCTCCAAACAGGGTAAACTAGAATCATCTCGATTAAAAGTGGGATAACTTTTTCATCATAACTCCTATGACATTGATTCAACTTCAGGGTGATTACCACTGATTTATGAGTCCAAATTAAGCTTCTTACATCTTGAGTCATTCTGGTTTGGCTAGAATCAATAATAAATTTCCACATCTCCAAACATGATAAACTAGAATCACTTCGGTTAAAAGTTGGATAACTTCTTCATCAAAACTCCCATGATATTAATTCAACTATAGCGTAATTCTCCATTGATTTACGAGTCCAAATAAAACTTCTTAGATCGTGATTCATTCTGGTTTGATTAGAATCAAGAAGAAATTAACAAATCCCCAAATAGGGTAAACTGGAATCACTTCGGTTAAAAGTGAAATAACTTCTTCATCATAACTCCTATAATATCGATTAAACTTCAGGGTGATTATCCACTGCATTATGAGTCCAAATAAAGCTTCTTATATCTTGATTCATTCTGGTTTTATTAGAATCAAGAAGAAACTGCAAAAGCTCCAAAGAGGTTAAACTAGAATCACTTCGGTTAAAAGTGGGATAACTTCTTCATCATACCTCCTATGATATTGATTCAACTTCAAAGTGATTATCCACTGAATTATGAGTAAAAATAAAGATTCTTACAACGTGATTCATTCTGGTTTAATTAGAATCAATAATAAATTGCCAAATCTCCAAAAAGGGTAAACTAGAATTACTTCGGTTGAAAGCGGGATAACTTCTTTATAATAACTCCTATGATGTTGATTCAACTTCAGGGTAATTATCCACTGGTTTATTATTCCAATTCAAGCTTCTTACATCTATTATCGTTATGGTTTGATTAGAATCAAGGAGAAATTTCCAAATTTCCAAATAGGGTAAGCTGGAATTACTTCAGTTGAAAGTGAGATATCTTCTTCATCCTAACTCCTATGATATTGATTCAAATTCAGGGTAATTATCGAATAATTTATGAGTACAAAAAGAGCTTCTTACATATTGATTCATTCTGTTTTGACAAGAATCAAGAAGAAATTTTCAAATCTCCAAACATGATAAACTGGAATCACTTCGGTTGAAAGTGGGATAACTTCTTCATCATAACGCCTATGATATTGGTTCATGCGAAAGAGGTTTTGACAAGCGAAGACTCACATAATATCTAAGTATAACTGTCACCTTACTGTATTGCAACCACATCCTGTTAGGTCAATCACAGAGAACGTTGTATACCATATCCTAGTATAACAACCAAATCCATTCTACCAACAACTTAGCGAATACTAGTCTGACTTGCTCCTCTACTGATTTCATTTCTTTGCATAAAATAAAAGTGTAGGCTTTACATTGAGAGTATGGATCAAAGGATATGTAGACTCTTACATCTGCAAGTATTTGAACACACAAGTAGTCTTCTCTTATTCCTTTCCTCTCTCTCTCTTCTTACTTCTTCTCAGTCAATGTCTCCCTTCTTTTGAGGATATCATTTTATTTTTTTAATTGACTCAGATATTTGGATAGGCTTCCATGAATCGAGGCCTAATTGTTTTTGCCACCAGATCTTGTTCATTTCTTTTTGACCTTTATCTCTTTCTAGGATCATATGAATCAAGCTTTAATGGTTTTAGCAACCAAATCCTGTTCGACTCTTTTTTAAAATCTGAAGGGGAGAGAGGGGAATCAGAAGCACACAAACTTTTACCTTCCAGACTTGCAGAAGGAATCTAATCGAGTGTATACCAAATCCAAAAGCAAGCAAATAATGTCAGGATTAGAGTTGTAAATCAGCTTCGGTTCCTTCAACCTTTCTAAGCAAGTATGATATAGTGGTAGGATGATCCACTTTGGTATCTCTAGTAATCTCTGCAAACAACTTTCTAAGAATGGTGCTAAAGTGTGGTTAGTCAATAATAAATCTTGATAATAGTCTTCTTCTTGACTCGAAAAAACTTTTTGAAAAACTTATATACATAGTAAATAAAACTCAAAAACAATAAAATATCATTAGCGAACCTCCCCCAGACTTAAATTACATTGTCCCCAGTGTAATCCGCCCTGAATTGGTTAAGAAATATTAAATCATAAGTAAATAACTTAAGTATAGAACTCGATACCTCTCTCTATGAGAGAGTGACGATCGATGGTAGGCTGGTTTGGTCGATCGATGGTCGCGATCCAGTGTGGACCGATGGTGCGTCTATGATGTCGATCGATGGTAGTATAAGTAGTCTGTAGAAATAAAATAAAACATTGAATAAATAAATAAAAAACTAAGTAAAAACCTACTAAACAGTGGATTGCCTCCCACTCGACGCTTGGTTATAGTCTTAAGCTCGACGTTTTGAACTTTCTGACTAGAATAGAGGTCGATCAACACTTGGAAAACAAGTGTCTACATCTTCTTTACTCTTGTGAAACCATGTACCAATGAATTTCTCATTGCTTCATCTCCTATGGCTTTCTCATTCTCTATGATCTTCTTAGTAACCTCCACTGACTGCATTCTTATTTGTAGATTCTCAATATTACGCTGTAGCATCCTAAGTTTGGCAGTTGAAGTCTCTGATATATCCTCCAATTTCTGAGAATTATCATCCTTCATTAGGCTGTGAGAGAAAACAATCGTGATTCATTCCGGTTTGATTAGAATCAATAATATATTGTCAAATATCCAAACAGAGTAAACTAGAACCACTTCAGTTGAAAGTGAGATAACTTTTTCATCATAACTCGTATGATATTGATTCAACATCAGGGTGATTCTCCACTGATTTATGAATCAAAATCAATCATATTACATCGTGATTCATTCTGGTTTGATTAGAATCAAGAAAAATTGCCAAATCTCCAGACATGGTAAATTGGAATCACTTCGATTGAAAGTGAAATAACTTCTCCATCATAACTCCTATGATATTGATTCAACTTCAGGGTGATTCTCCACTGATTTATGAATCCCATTTATGCTTATAATATCGTGATTCATTCTGGTTTAATTAGAATCAAGAAGAAATTGCAAAATCTACAAACAGGATAAACTGGAATAACTACGATTGAAAGTGGGATAACTTCTTCATCATAACTCCTATGATATTGATTCAACTTAAGGGTCATTAACCACCGATCTTTGTGGCCAAATCAAGCTTAGTACATCCTGATTCATTCTGGTTTGATTAGAACCAAGAAGATATTGCCAAATCTCCAAACATGATAAAATGGAATCACTTTGGTTGAAAGTAGGATAAGTTTTTCATCATAACTACTATGATATTAATTCAACTTCAGGATGATTCTCCACTGATTTAAGAGTCAAAATCAAGCTTAGTACATCGTAATTAATTCTTGTTTGATTAGATTCAAGAAAAAATTACCAAATCTCCAAACAAGGTAAACTGGAATTACTTCGATTGAAAGTGGGATAACTTCTTCATCATTAACCACCGATTTATGTCTCCAAATGAATATTCTTACATCATGATTAATTCTGGTTTTATTAGAATCAATAAGGTTGTGACAACCCTCCCCATGGGATCCAGCTGGCGCTGCAGCGCATCGACCCCAACCCCTCCCCTGTGATTTTCGGGCAGGTTGTATCACAGGGGAGGGTTAGGGTCGATGCCTGAGACCTAGGGGTCATTTCGGGAAGGTTGTATCACATGGGAGGGATTAGTGTTGATGTGTTGCAGCGTCATCTGGGTCCCATGGGGAGGGCTGTCACATAAATGTCGACTTTTATGTAACGGCCTACCCCACAACTGGGCGGATCAGCCAGCCCTGCAGTGCAACGAACCTAACCCCCCCCCCCCTGTGATACAACGTGCCCAAATTCACCCATAGGCCTCATCTCACAGGTAGGTTATTGGTGCGCTTGTCGTTACTCGAACCCAAGACCTCACCCTTTAACAACACTCCTACAGAGAAGCTGTCACCAATTGATCTGCACAATTGTAATAACCGTATTTTCGAAATAATAAAATAAATAAATAATCTGAAATCTCATAAATAACTCTAAACACCATAAATACAAAGATAAAATAAAACTGAATAAATGTCGATAATAAAATAAAATAGAAGTCTGAAAATAACACGAAGGAAATCAGTCCGAAAGCACCAATCCAATAGGATCACTCCTGCTCGTCAGTCTAACCTGAAAAGGGAAAAAGAAGAGGGGTGAGTAACAAAGGAGTCACTCAGTGAGGTATGGGACACGCAAACCACTAACTAAGTAAATAGAACTCCACTATGGAAGTTTAGCTCTAACATGAACAAACAGAACGCCTAGAGCGTCACAATGCGATGATAGCATATTGCTAGTCCATACACCCTCCATTTCCTCATAATGATATACACACTTTGCGTCGCTAGTACAATCTGTCTCTTTACCCCCGCCCATAACCAATCTGCGTTAGATGCAAACGTCTCTGCATCACGCACCACACAACAAACTGCATCGATAGTCTGAACGTCTCCGAACCCCCGCGTACCACATCTTCGTCGATAGCCCAGACATCCGTGAACCCCCACCCACCAGACATAGTCCCTACTTAATATATATATATATATATATATATATATATATATATATATATATATATATATATATATATATATATATATATATTTATATATCATCAATTAACATCACACAATCCAATCACAGTTGAATCCTCTAGATCCCTAATTCCGGTTTACAATGAATTAACTAACTACCAATCATGACTCAAACAGAATCAATTCAAACAGACGGATCATGCTTCGTAACCTAAACTACGAAAGGAAGAATTCTACACCAGTACGAGATTTACGGAATAAACCCTCACCTTAGCAATTTGGAAAAGTGGTATTTATGAACTCCTGCTCCTCAAATGGACTCCAAATATGAAATCAGGGCGAAAAATTGAGTCAGAATGCCCTTCGAACGGTTAAAAACGGATAACCGGTGATTTGATCAAAAAGTCAACCCGCAGGTGAAAGGTCAACCTGGTCAACTCTGACCCAAGCCGGTCAACCCTTGACCAAATTAAAATCGAATTAAACCAATCTGTTTACCCTAACCGGATTCGAATTCAATTGGACCAATCAGTTTACTTAACCAAAAATCAATTTTAAATAACCAGCCGGTTTAATCCAGTTCAATTTCAATTTTTAATAACAAACTGGTTTAGAAAACCGAACCAAAATTGAATCAACCCAGCCGGTTGACCCAGTCACCGAGTTGACTCACCGAGTCGACTCGCCCGAGTTGCCGAGTCACCAGTGATGGTCACCGGCGACGGTCACCGGTGGTGGCGGCGGAGGGACGGTGGCTTACCGAAGTCAACGTCGGCGGCGGAAGGTTGTGTGTGACGGCGGAGAGGCGGCGCGTGGAGGCGGTGCGTGAGATCCACACGCCGTGCGTGCGGCGAGGGGCGGTGGTGCGTGTCGCACACGCGCGGAACGCCGCGGGAGAGTGGTGGCGCATGCGGGCACGTGGGAGGTGGTTTCCGGCTGATCTTCGGGCTCCGGACTCGTCTTGACGTCACAAACACAAAGGTGGCCTTGGATACGTGAAAAAACACACGGTTAGAGAGATACAGTCGATTTTCTAAACGAAAATAACATAACGCACGGCCACGATGGTTTTCAGAGGTTACCTTCGACGATTTCCAGTGGTGAGGTCTCCGATCTCGACTTTGACGACGGTGGCTGAGGATGGTCGGGTTCAGATCTCCTTGACTGCAGAGTTTCTGCAGAGGTTCAACACGTTTAAGTTTTTCTGAATTAAAAATGAAGTGAAGCTCTAATTTATAGGGAAGTACCTAGGGTTTCCAGCAGGTTAAATGGGCTTTGCTGGGCCCTAGGGTTTGGGTCGTTACAATTCCCCCCACTAATAAGGATTCGACCCCGAATTCAGCTCATGGTCCGACTGTCCAATATCGGCCTCAAATAGCTCTGGGTAATCCATCCTCATCTGAGTCTCCGTCTCCCACGTATCCTCATGAATCCCACTTCTCCCCCAATGAACCTTAACCATCATTGTCATCATCCCTTATACTGCTTTTACCTGTCGCTCCAAAATCTCAACTGGCTGAACAGGTGCAGACAAATTTTTGCCGAGATCATGTGGTAGCTGCTGCAAAATGAGCTCTGGTTCTCTTATGACCTTCCTAAGCACTGATACATGGAATATATCATGGAAGTCTGACAACTCCGCTGATAACTGCAATCTATATGCCACTGCAACAATCCACTCTACAATGGGGTACGGTCTCATATATCTCAGTTTAAGCTTCTTTAGCTTACTCGTCTTAGATCCTTCCCTGAAATGTCCTCTTCTTCACGTACACTAAGTCACCCACCTGAAACTCCAAATATTTATGGCGCTTATCTGCGTAGCTCTTCTGACGGTCATGGGCTTCCTTAAGCCGAGTCTTAAGCATCTCCACTTGCTCTACCATCTCCAAAACCATTGCTGGTTCGATGACACGTCGTTCCCCCACTTCTGTCCATCAAAGTGGTGTACGACAAGGCCTACCATAAAGATCCTCATATGGTGCCATCTCAATACTCGAATGGTAGCTGTTATTGTAGGAAAACTCTACCATAGGTAAATACTTTCCCCAGCTCCCTTCCCAATCCAAAACACAAACCCTGAGCATATCCTCCAAAGTCTGAATAGTCCTCTCTGACTGCCCATTTGTCATATGGACCTTTGTCACCTTGTTCAAGCCTCTGTAGTTGATATAAAGACTGAAACTCCCATCTTTCTTCTTCACAAACAATATTTGTGTTCCCCACGGCAATGTACTCGGTTTGATAAAACCTTTATCTCATATAGCTCCTTCAACTGCTTTTTCAACTCTGACATTTCTGATGGCGCTAAACGGTATGAAGTTCGCAAAACTAGATACCAAGAAATTTAAAGGAATTCTACCAAACAAAGATGTGCTATTTATTTTTATTTTAAAAAAAAATCCAAATTTCCATAAATATTTCAGAAATCCTGTAAAACCGATTAAAATCAAGTCCCATAAATCGCCATCCCGGGTCGGGGCTGGGACGGAACCCGCTCTGATACGAAATTGTAACACCCGTCTCCTCCTTTCTCGAGAACGGCGTGTTACTTATGTAAAATATCAAATTAAACCGATTTATAAAAATATCTAATAAAATATAGAAACATTTAATAAAATAAAAGCGGATAAATTATTTTTAAATTTAGAAAACCGAAATATTACAAATGGAAATGTCGAATAAAACCAAAATAAAATACAAAGATCCCAAAGACACCAAACCGTCCAGCTACCCGACTACTCGTGATGCTCACCTGAAAGGGGGGAAGAAGAGGGGTGAGCAACATGGGAGTCACTCAGTGAGGTATGGGAAGCTAAACCCGAAGTCCATGGACCTGGTCATAACATTCTAAATAAATATAATTTAATTCTAACACGTAACAAACACGGTACCTAAAGTACCCAAAGATCAAACAATGGTCCTAGCGAGATACACACCCGCTGCCCACTAACAGGCCAAAAACAACAACGCCGAATACGTGCTCGGTAACACACGCCCGAAGACGATTTATCGACCTACAGTCGTGGCAACAACATGTCGACTATACTGTGCCACAACATCTCACAAAACTACGCCGAATATGTGCTCGGTAACACACGCCCGAAGACGATTTATCGACCTACAGCCGTGGCAACAACAGGTCGACTATGCTGTGCCACAGCGTCTCACAAAACATACTGGTCACAGACCGCCCTATAGAAGTACGTCTCCATAGTCGACCACAACCTTTCACCTCAATTCTCAACAGATATATATATATATATATATATATATATATATATATATATATATATATATATATATATATATATATATATATATATATATATTTAATAACAATTATCAAAGAACAAGCAATGTTGAACCCTCTAACATCCTATATCCGGTTTAACAGAGAACCTAATAATTAAACAAGCAGACTCTAATAGACTCAACTTCACGAAGACGGAACATATTAGAAATAAATTATGTTTATTCAAAATCCTGAGCCGTGTACAAGAAGTTTGGGAATAGCCCTCACCTTAGCCAATATCGGAGATAGATAAAAAAAAGATGTCGAAACCAATATGCCTCTTCCAACAAAAATGGGTCTACGCTTCCAAAAGAGTAATTTCAAAAGCTAAAGGCCACCATTCCTAAGCATTTACCAATAAGGATTTTAGATATTTTGGTCGCTTACACCACAAGTAACAAATAATATCATTTGTCTAATATGTGATGATGAGGGTGTGGAGACTTAAATAACACGTGATGATTAAGGTAGAAGGTACGGGTGATCACGCATGGTTCTCCGATGACATAACATGCTTCTCTAATGGATCAATGCTTACAACGGTGTGGATCCGATCGGTGCCGCGGTGGTGAGACGGTGGCTCCGTCTTTGTGCGTCTCCTCTTCACGTCAATACATCTCTCAAGTTTGATGCGAGACAACAACACATAAAGTGTTTGACCACTGACGGCGACGCTGTCTCTCTGACATGGTGTGATGGCTCCAAGACGACGGCATAGGAGGTGGTGGCATCGCGGTGCAAGCGGTAGATCAGATTTTGGAGGTGAGCGGTGGCTGCGTCTTTTCTCGGCTTTTCTGATAGACGTACGCACACATGGAGAAGAAGTGACACATGAGATGTGCCAGAGAGAGTGGGAGGGAGATGATGGATCATGAGGCGTGAAGGTATGCGGCTAGGTTTTTGTGGAGATGGAGATGTATACGATTTATATAACTGCATGCACGGTTTAGTTAAACCAAGAAAAGGAAAATTGAATTGGGTTTATTCTAAATTAATTAAAAGAAAAACAATTAGAATATCGGGTCGCTACATGTACATCCCGCTCGAATCTGTATGATATCCAATACTCTCACTCCCTATCTGCTTACCCAAGGACGCATCACTATCCTGAGCTTTACGTATCCTCCACAATAAATATGCCTGCTCTAAGGCCTCAAGACCAGCTGTCTCTCCCTCAACAATAACTGCACACAGTCTGAGACTAGCAAGTGTCCCACTAAGCTCCTGGACCTCCTTGGTTCCTGAAACATCGCTCCTCCGCCTGCTTAAGTCATCTTCCGCCTGACTAGCCTTGCCCGGACGATATGTTATATCCAAGTCGTAGTCTGCTTGCAACTCCATCCACCTTTGCTATCTCAAATTCAAGTCTGCCTGAGTAAAAATATACTTCAAGCTCTCGTGGTCTGTGAGAATCTGCACCTTTTCTCCATACAAATAAAACCTCCAAATTTTTAGCGCAAATACAACTACTGCTAACTCCAAGTCGTGAGTACGGTAATTAGCCTCGTGAGGTCTCAACTGACGTGATGCATAGGCAATGACATGACCTTCCTGCATCAATACACATCCCAGACCAGTAGCTAATGCGTCCGTATACACCTCATATGGTATCCCGGGAATAGGAAGTACCAAACCCGGTCTTTCCGTCAACTGCCGCTTCTACTCGGTGAAACTCCTCGAACAAGCTTCTGTCCAAACAAACTTGAAGTCTTTGCATGTTAATTGTATCATCCGCTTTGTGGTACTGAAAAAACCCTTAACGAACTTCCTGTAGTATCCTGCCAACCCCAAAAAGATGCGGATCTTAGTAGCACTCTTAGGTGTAGGCCACTCTAATATCACAGTTACCTTCTCCGGATCTACTGCAACTCCTGCCTCATATCACGTGACCCAAAAATACAATCTTCCTCTTGCCAGAAGCTACACTTACTCAGTTTAGCAAACAACTGATGCTCTCTGAGCTTACCCAACATGATCCGCAAATGCTCTGCATGCTCCTCTATGCTCCAAGAATAGATCAAGATGTCATCAATGAAGACAATCACACACTTATCCAGATACTTGCGAAACACATCATTCATGAGCTTCATAAACGCTGCAGGTGCGTTCGTCAACCCAAATGACATCACCACAAACTCATAATGTCCATAACGTGTACAGAAAGCTGTCTTCTGTACATCCTCCTCAGCTATAGCAATCTGGTGATACCCTGATGCCAAGTCGATCTTAGAGAACAATGAAGCCCCCTGCAACTGATCCAGAAACTTATCGATACGCGGAAGCAGGTACTTATTCTTGATGGTCACCTTGTTCAAACCTCTGTAGTCGATACACAGTCTGAAACTCCCATCTTTCTTCTTCACAAATAATACTAGTGCTCCCCACGGTGAAGTACTCGGTCTGATAAAACCCTTATCTGATAGTTCTTCCAACTGCTTTTTCAACTTTGTCATCTCTGCTGGCGCTAAACGGTATGGCGCTTGTGAAACCGGTGTTGTCCTCAACTCCAACTCAATCGTAGGTACATTTCCTCTAGCTGGTGGTGGCCCTTCTAAGGCCTCAAATACATTCTCATACTCCGTAACCACTGGAATAGTCTGCAAGTCAGGCTGTTCGTCCTCCTTAACCATAAAAATAGTGGCTAAAAATCCCACAACTCCTCTCTCCAATAGCTCCTCAGCATGCAACATGGAGACTATAGAAATTCCCAGGTGTGTTTGAATACCCTGAAATGTAATCTTCCCATCTAAATTAGGTATATGTACTCTGGCTCTCGGTCAATCCAACATTACTCGATGACATGTCAGCCAATCCATCCCAAGAATAACGTCATAATAATTCAGCACCATTTCTGTTAAATCTCCAATAAAATCAAACCCTCCAAGTAAGACCTGTACATCTCGATGAACTCCGACGGCTCCCAATCTCTCTACGCCAGCTGTCTGAATATGTTTGGCTTTCGGCTTGAAGACACCCCGAAAAGGCCAAGACTTGACCAAACATGGACTCACAAAACTGTGCGAAGCTCCCGTATCAAAAAAATTATGAGCTAGCTCACCTCCGACCGAAATCGATCCTACACAACATTTTTACTAACTACACACGATCGCCACAAAATAAAATTCCATAAACTCGACCAAATAGTAAGAACACATACCAGTTATCGGCTCAGCTCCATAGGCCTCTCATAAAGCATACACACGTGGAGCGATGGCTGGACGCTTGGCCGCATGCCCCTTAATCAGACAATATCTGGAGATATGGACCGGCTGCCCACAAGTGAAACAAGCCCCTGGTGCTACTGCTGCTACTGGTGGTAGTGCTGCTGCTGCTCTCGCTACTGGTGCTCTTGCTGGTGCTGCACCCTGGGCCCCAAATGGCTTAACCTGACAATTCCTGGGAAGGTGTTCAAACTTCCCCCAACCATAGCACTGGATGCCTGACTGATCCAATGGTCTCCTCTGTGGCTCTAGATTCCTCCCCGGCTTAGACGGAGCTACCTTGGAGAGTTTCTGCCCCTCAGCAATACATGACTCCTGCACAGCAGCCTTCTCCACCAGATCCTCTAAGCTAGTGTAAGTCACCACACTGCATCTGCCGTGAAGATCAACTTGCATCCCATCTAAGAATCTCCTGATCATATCCTCCTCATCCATATTATTACCAGCAAACCTATGAAGTTGGCTGAACTCCTGCTCATACTCCTTGATATTCCTAGTACCCTGTCTCAGATGCTCTAATTCATTTTTCTTCTGGTGTAAGGCTTCCCTCGAAAAGTACTTTTTGTCGAATGCTTCGAGGAAAAACTCATATTTCGGCTAGGCCTGATGTGTAAATCGCACTCCATCCCAACATACTGACGCATCCCCACACAGATATAACACAATGATATTAAGGCAGAATCATCGTGGACATTGGATAGTCTCCAGACATGTCACCAACCTATGTCTCCAATCGTGAGCAGCCGTGGGTTCTACTATCCCCTAAAATTTCTCCAATCCATGTACTTCAACTGCCCCTAACACTCTAACGAGCGCCTCATTACACTCGGGAACCTGCACAAGAAGCGGGGGTGGTGGTGGTGGGACCTGAAAAACCCCTGGAACCTGCTGAACGGGGGGCTGCTGACCCGGAATCTGTGGGTCCCTCTGAACCTGAACTGGGCGGCCTGCTGCACGTGAATCTGCGGACCATGCGGTACTGCTGCACGTCCCGCAACCTCTTGAGCTACTGCATGTGCAGCTCGCCTAGCGGCCTCCCGAGCAACCTGCTGTACTGCCTCCTGAGCAGCTTGTCGAGCTGCATCCTGCACCATCTGTCTCAAGGCATCCTGATCAACTGGCGGAACCGTATTCTGCGAAACTGCTGGCGGCACATGCTCATGTCCAGCCTCTCGAGCAGCTCTAGCTGTCTGTGGACGACCAACTCTCCTCCGTGGCGGCATCTGAAAGAAAAACAACACGGTCAACTTCTGCTGAAATCAGGTACAAACGATTTTTTTTTAGGGAATAATACAACCAGAAAGGTGGTATTTCTTTAAAAATTCAAAATCTTTAAAATGTTTAAAAACCATCGAAAATCCGATTAAAACCAGGTCCCATAAATCGCTATCCCGGGACGGAACCTGGCTCTGATACCAAATTGTAATAACCGTAGTTTTGAAATAGTAAAATAATAATAAAATAAATAAATAAATAATCAGAAATCTCATAAATAACTCGAAACACCATAAATCCAAAGATAAAATAAAACTGAATAAATGTCGATTAAAAAATAAAATAGACGTCTGAAAATAACATGAAGGAAATCAGTCCAAAAGCAGCAATCCAACAGGATCGCTCATGCTCGTCAGTCTCACCTGAAAGGGAAAAAAAAAGGGTGAGTCACAGGGGAGTCACTCAGTGTGGTATGGGATGCTAGACACGAAAAGCACTGACTAAGTAAATAGAACTCCCACTATGGAAGTTTAGCTCTAACATGAGCAAACAGAACGCCTAGAGCGTCACACAAAACAAACAATGCGATGATAGCATATCGCTAGTCCATACACCTCGCATTCCCATTTATGCTTATAACATCTTGATTAATTAATGTTTAATTAGAATCAAAAAAAAATTGCAAAATCTCCAAACAGGATAAACTGGAATAACTACGATTGAAAGTGGGATAACTTCTTCATCATAACTCTTATGATATTAATTCAACTTAAGGGTCATTAACCACTGATCTGTGTGGCAAAATCAAGCTTAGTACATTGTGATTCATTCTGGTTTGATTACAATCAAGAAACCATTGCCAAATCTCCAAACATGATAAAATGGAATCACTTTAGTTGAAAGTGGGATAAGTTTTTCATCATAACTACTATGATATTAAGTCAACTTCAGGGTGATTCTCCACTGATTTAAGAGTCGAAATCAAGCTTAGTAGATTTTGATTAATTCTTGTTTGATTAGATTCAAGAAGAAATTGCCAAATTACTTCGATTGAAAGTGGGATAACTTCTTTATCATAACTCCTATGGTATTGATTCTACTTAAAAGTCATTAACCACCGATTTATGATTCCAAATGAAGCTTCTTACATCACGAGTTATTCTGTTTTGATTAGAATCAAGAAGATATTGTCCAATCTCCAAACAAGGTAAACTGGAATCACTTTGGTTGAAAATGTGGTAACTTCTTCATCATAACTCCTATGATATTGATTCAACTTCATGGTGATTCTCCACAGATTTACGAGTCCAAATCAATCTTAGTACATTGTGATTAATTGTTGTTTGAATAGAGACAAAAAAAGAAATTGTCAATTCTCCAAACAGGGTGAACTGGAATCATTTCGATTGAAAGTTGAATAACTTCTTCATCATAACTCCTATGATATTGATTCAACTTAAGGGTCATTAACCACTGATTTATATGTCCAAATGAAGCTTATTACATCATGATTCATTCAGGTTTGAATAGAATCAATAAGAAATTTTTAATTTCAAAACAGAGTAAAATGAATCACTTCGATTGAAAATGTGATAACTTCTTCGTCATACCTCGTATGATATTGATTCAACATCAGGTTAATTCTCCACTTATTTATGAGTCAAAATAAATCTTCTGACATCGTGCTTCATTCTGATTTATTAGAATCAATAAAAAATTTCCAGTTCTCCAACAGGGTAAACTTGAATCACTTTGGTTGAAAGTGGGATAACTTCTTTGTCATAACTCCTATGATATTGATTCAACTTCAGGGTGATTCTCCACTAATGTATTAGTAAAACTAAAGCTTAGTACATTGTGATTAATTTCTTGTTTGATTAGATTCAAGAAGAAAGAGCTAATTTTCCAAACAGGGTGAACTGGAATCACTTTGATTGAAAGTGGGATAACTTCTTCATCATAACTCCTATGATATTGATTCAACTTAAGGGTTATTAACCACTGATTTATGAGTCCAAATGAAGATACTTTCATCATGATTCATTATGTTTTGATTAGAATCAATAAGAATTTGTTAAATCTCAAAACAGAGTAAAATGAATCACTTCAATTGAGAGTAGAATAACTTCTTCATCATAACTCGTATGATATTAAATCAAATTCAGGGTGATTCTTCACTAATTTATGAGTGAAAATAATGCATAATTATTCATTCTTTTAATTAGAATCCATAAGAAATTTCGAAATCTCCAATCAGGGTAAACTGGAATCAGTTTGATTGAAAGTGGGATATCTTCTTCATCATAACTCGTATGCTATTGATTCAACATCAGGTTAATTTTCCACTTATTTACGAGTCAAAATAAAGCTTCTGACATCGTGATTCATTTTGATTTTATTAGAATCGAGAAAAAAATTCCAAATCTCCAAAAAGGGTAAACTTGAATCACTTTAGTTGAAAGTACGATAACTTCTTCGTCATAACTCCTATGATATTGATTCAACTTCAAGATGATTATCCACTGATTTATTAGTCCAAATCAACCACTGATTTATGTATCCAAATGAAGATTCTTACATCATGATTTATTCTGGTTTGATTAGAATCAATAAGAAATTCTCAAATCTTCAATCAGCATAAACTGGAATCACTTCGGTTGAAAGTGGGATAACTTCTTCATCATAACTCGTATGATATTGATTCAAATTCAGGGTGATTTTCCACTGATTTATGAGTCAAAATAAAGCTTCTGGCGTAATCATTTATTCTTGTTTTAATTAGAATCAATAAGAAATTTTAAAATAATCTCCAAACAGGGTCAACTGGAATCACTTCGGTTGAAAGAGGGATAACTTCTTCATCATAACGCCTATGATATTGATTCAACTTCAGGGTAATTATACATTTATTTATGAGTCCAAATCAAGATTTTTACATCGTAATTCATTCTGGTTTGATTAGAATCAAGAATAAATTGCCAAATCTCCAAACATGGTAAACTGAAATCACTTCAATTGAAGGTAGGATAACTTCATCATAACTCCTGTGATATTGATTGAAATTAAGGGTGATTAACCACTTATTTTTGTGTCCAAATGAAACTTTTTACATCGTGATTCATTCATGTTTGATTAGAATCAATAAGAAATTGTCAAATCTCTAAACAGAGTAAAGTAGAACCACTTCGGTTGAAAGTGGGATAACTTTTTTACCATAACTCGTATGATATTGATTCAACATCAGGGTGATTCTCCATTCATTTATTAATCAAAATCAAGCATATTAAATCTTGATTCATTTTGGATTGATTAGAATCAAGAAACAATTGCCAAATCTCCAAACATGGTAAATTGGAATCATTTCGGTTGAAAGTGAGATAACTTCTTCATCATAACTCATATGATATTGACTCAAGTTCACAGTGATTCTACACTGATTTATGAGAGAAAATCAAGCTTATTACATCATGATTAATTCTGGTTTGATTAGAATCAATAAGAAAATGTCAAATCTCCAAACAGGGTAAACTGGAATCACTTTGGTTGAAAGTGGTATAAGTTTTTCATCATAACTCCTATGATATTGATTCAACTTCAGGGTGATTCTCCACTGATTTTAAGAGTCAAAATCAAGCTTAGTACATCATGATTAATTCTTGTTTGTTTAGATTCAAGAAGAAATTGCTAAATCTTCAACAAGGTAAACTGGAATTACTTCGATTGAAAGTGGGATAAGTTCTTCATCATAACTCCTATGATATTAATTCAACATAAGTGTCATTAACCACTAACTTATGTGTCCAAATGAAGATTTTCACATCATGATTCATTCTGGTTTGATTAGTATCAATAGAAAATTGTTAAATCTCAAAACAAAGTAAACTGGAATCACTTCGGTTGAAATTGAGATAACTTCTCCACCATAACTCGTATGATATTGATTCAACATCAGGATGATTATCCACTGATTTATGATTCAAAATCAAGCTTCTGAAATCGTGATTTATTATCCGTAACCTATGTATTTTTTTATTTATTTAAAACGGATGGTTTATTTCTTTCAACCAAAACCAGTCCAATTAATTTAGTCGTGCATTTACCTTAAACCTAATTATTTATATATTATCTTCTTCTCCTTTGTGAAGATACGGCAGCCACCATAAGAAAGAAAAGTTGAGAGATCGTGCTTGCACCATTCCTTTGTGTTATCTCTCTCTCCTCCCTCAGCTGTCTCTCTTTATCTCTAGATACTACCCTTCTCTTTAATTCTTGTTCATGATCACGTGCATTTTCCATCTGAGAAGACGAGACACAGCTACCACCATGTTTCATCACCATCGTGTAGGAAGGATGAGCCAAGCCGGAGCCACCATGTTCCTCACCACCACCGGTTGGGGATCTTTACCGCCGCGAGCTGTGAATCAGTGGAGGTACAGCCCATGTCGCCGTAGTTGTGGTTCCCTCAAGCCGAAGTGATTTCGAGGGTGTTAAGTGATGCCTTGCACGTTCCTTTTGCAGCAAGCAAGCCATCCTTGATTTGAACCGTAGGTTTGACCTCATCATTGTTTTTAATTAACTCTTCCATGTTATGAATTCGTATAGTGATGTGCAAGTTATTACATTAGTATGTTTCTTAATACTTTTATTATTTTTCACTCTGATCCGGTGTGCCGTGGGTGAAACCCCAATTTCCTTGGCGGTCAAGTTTCGTCATATTTTCCGATCTGCTCTGGTTCTTCGAAATGGTTAAGGTGAGGGCTATTCCCAAACTTCTCGTACATGGCTTATGATTTTGAATAAACATAATTTAGTTCTAATATGTTCCGTCTTCGTGAAATCGAGTCTATTAGAGTCTTCTTGTTTAGTTATTAGGTTCTCTGTTAAAGCGGATATAGGGTGGTAGAGGGTTCAACATTGCTTGTTCTTTGATAATTGTTATTCAATATATATATATATATATATAAATATAATTATTTGTTGAGAATTGAGGTGAAAGGTTGTGGTCGACTACGGAGACGTAAATCCTTAGGGCGGTTTGTGACCAGTATATTTTGTGTGGAGATGTTGCGGCACAGCATAGTCGACCTGTTGTTGCCAAGGCTGAGGTCGATAAATCGTCTACGGGCGTGTGTTACCGAGCACATATTCGGCGTTTTTTTTGGCCTGTTAGTGGGCAGCGGGCTGTGTACTTCGCTAGGACCATTGTTTGTTCTTTGGGTACTTTAGGTACCGTGTTTGTTACGTGTTATAATTAAATTATATTTATTCAGAGTGTTATGACCAGGTCCATGGACTTCGGGTTTAACATCCCATACCTCATTGAGTGACTCCCCTGTTACTCACCCCTCTTTTTTCCCTCCTTTCAGGTGAGAATGACGAGTAGTCGGATATCTGGACGGTTTGGTGTCTTGGAGATTTTCATATTTTATATCGGTTTTCATTTGGTTTTATACGACTTTTCGATATGAATTATTCTGATTATTAAATGTAAAAAAAAAATATTAATCTTGCGTATATTTTATTTCGGTTTCTAAATTTAAAAATGAGTTATCATGCGTTTATTTTATTAAATGTTTTAATATTTTATTTGTTTTTTTATAAATCGGTTTAATTCGATATTTTATCGGTAGTAGCACGCCGTTCTCAAGAGAGGACGAGACGGGTGTTACAATTTGGTATCAGAGCTGGTTAGCCATCTCGGTTCTGACCCGAGAGGCATCTTGAGACCTGTCGTGGGGCGCAACGAGGACGTTGCGTTCTTTGAGAGGGGGTGAATTGTAACATCCCGAGTTGTGATATGTGAAAAGGCTTAAGAGAATTGATTTGGCTAACTATGTCACAAAAGTTGACTTACCTTTTTCGTCACACATCGTTTAGAACTCCAAGTTTAAGCGTGCTTATGCTGGAGTAGTGAAAGGATGAGTGACCTATCGGGAAGTGATTCGCGATACCGTGTGAGTGAGGCCAAAGCATGGGAAAAGGTCATGTGGTGATTGCAAGGACAGTATACAATAATTTCGAGCCCTGAAAAATTTACGCACCGACCGTTGGAACAGGATGGGGCCCACGGGCCGAGAGAGCGGGCGTGGGTGGCCCATTAACCGTGGGCGGTCGCGGCGTTACAGATATTTTCTGGTTTGATTAGAATGAAGAATAAATTTCCAAATTTCCAAATCTCCAAACAGGGTAAACTGGAATCACTTCAATTGAAAGTGTGATAACTTCTTCATCATAACTCCTATTATATTGATTCAAATTAAGGGTGATTAACCACTTATTTATGTGTCCAAATGAAAATTCTTACATCGTGATTCACTCTGCTTTCACTAGAATCAATAAGAAATTGTCAAATATCCAAACAGAGTAAACTAGAACCAATTATGTTGAAAGTGGCATAACGTTTTCATCATAACTCGTATGATTTTGATTCAACATCAAGGTGATTCTCCACTGATTTATGAATCCAAATCAAGAATATTACATCGTGATTCATTCTGATTTGATTAGAATCATGAAAAAATTGTCAAATCTCCAAACATGGTAAATTGGAATAATTTCGGTTCAAAGTTAGACAACTTTTTCATCATAACTCCTGTGATATTGATTCCACTTCAGGGTGATTCTCCACTGATTTATGAATCCCATTTACGCTTATAACATCTTGATTCATTCTGGTTTAATTATAATCAAGAAAAAATTGCAAAATCTCCAAACAGGATAAACTGGAATAACTACGATTGAAAGTGGGATAACTTCTTCATCATAACTCCTATGATATTGATTCAACATAAGGGTCATTATCCACCGATATGTGTGGCCAAATCAAAATTAGTACATCTTAATTCATTCTGGTGTGATTAGAATAAAGAAGATTTGGCCAAATCTCCGAACAAGGTAAAGTGGAATCACTTTGGTTGAATGTGGGATAAGTTTTTCATCATAACTCGTATGATATTAATTCAACATCAGGGTGATTATCCACTAATTTAAGAATCAAAATCAAGCATATTACATCGTGATTCATTTTGGTTTGATTAGAATCAAGAAAAATTGCCAAATCTCCAAATATGGTAAATTGGAATCACTGCGGTTGAAAGTGAGATAACATCTTCATCATTACTCCTATGATATTCATTGAACTTCAGGGTGATTCTCCACTTATTTATGAAACCCATTTATGCTTATAACATCCTGATTCATTCTGGTTTAATTAGAATCAAGAAGAAATTACAAAATCTCCAAATAGGATAACCTGGAATAACTACAATTGAAAGTGGGATAACTTATTCATCATAACTCCTATGATCTTGAATCACCTTAAGGGTCATTAACCACCGATATGAGTGTCCAAATCAAGCTTAGTACATCGTGATTCATTATGGTTTGATTAGAGTCAAGAAGATATTGCAAAATCTCCAAACATGATAAAATAGAATCACTTTGGTTGAAAGTGGGGTAAGTTTTTAATCATAACTACTATGATATTGATTCAAATTCAGGGTGATTCTCCACTGATTTAAGGTTCAAAATCAAGCTTAGTACATCGTGATTAATTCTTGTTTGATTAGATTCAAGAAGAAATTGTCAAATCTCCAAACATGGTAAACTGCAATTACTTCGATTGAAAGTGGAATAACTTCTTCATCATAACTCCTATGGTATTGATTCTACTTAAAAGTCATTAACCACCGATTTATGTGTCCACATGAAGCTTCTTACATAATGATTAATTCTGGTTTGATTAAAATCAATAAGATATTGCCAAATCTAAAAACATGGTAAACTGAAATCACTTTGGTTAAAGTGGGATAAGTTTTCCTTCATAACACCTATGATAATGATTCAACTTCATGGTAATTCTCCACTAAATTTACGAGTCCAAATATTGCATTGTGATTAATTCTTGTTTGATTAGAGACAAGAAGAAATTGCTAATTCTCCAAACATGATGAACTCGAATCACTTCGATTGAAAGTGGGATAAATTCTTAATCATAACTCCTATGATATTGATTTAACTTAAGGGTTATTAACAACTGATTTATGTTTCCAATTGAAGCTACTTGAATCATGATTCATTCTGTTTTGATTAGAATCAATAAGAAATTATTAAATCTCAAAACATCGTAAAATGAATCAATTCGATTGAAAGTGGGATAACTTCGTCATCATAACTCGTATGATATTGATACAAATTCTGGATGATTCTCCACTGATTTATGAGTGAAAATAAAGCGTCTCGCATCAATATTTATTCTTTTTTAATTTTAATCAATAAGAAATTTCCATATCTCCAAACATGGTAAACTAGAAACACTTCGCTGGCAAGTGGGATAACTTCTTCATCATAACTCGTATGATATTTATTCAACATCAGGTTAATTCTTCAATTTTTTTATGATTCAAAATAAAGCTTCTGATATCGTGATTCATTATCACTTTGGTTGAAAGTGGGATAACTTCTTCGTCATAAATCCTATGATATTGATTCAACTTCATGGTGATTCTCCACTAATTTATTAGTCCAAATCAAGCTTATTACATCGTGATTAATTCTTGTTTGATTAGAGTCAAGAAGAAATTGCCAAATCTCCAAACATGGTAAACTGGAATCACATCGATTGAAAGTGGGATAACTTCTTCACCATAACTCCTATGATATTGATTCAACTTAAAGGTGATTAACCACTGATTTATGTATCCAAATAAATATTCTTACATCGTGATTCATTCTGGTTTGATTAGAATCAATAAAAAAATTTCAAATCTTCAAACAGCGTAAACTGGAATCACTTCAGTTGAAAGTGGGATAACTTCTTCATTATAACTGGTATGATATTGAATCA
Organism: Moricandia moricandioides; assembly: GCA_905132885.1. Classification (NCBI taxonomy): domain Eukaryota; kingdom Viridiplantae; phylum Streptophyta; class Magnoliopsida; order Brassicales; family Brassicaceae; genus Moricandia; species Moricandia moricandioides. The sequence continues at coordinate 103,654 of CAJHQQ010000207.1, read as the reverse complement.
AATTCAGGGTGCTTCTCCACTGATTTATGAGTGAACATAAATCTTCTGGCATCATTATTCATTCTTTTTTTATTAGAATCAATAAGAAATTTCCAAATCTTCAAACAGGGTAAACTGTAATCAATTCGGTTGAAAGTGGGATAACTTCTTCATCATAACGCCTATGATATTCATTCAACTTCAGGGTAATTCGACACTGATTTATGAGTCTAAATCAAGCTTATTACATCATGATTCATTTTAGATTGATTAGAATCAAGAACAAATTACTAATTCTCCAAACAGGGTAAACTGGAATCACTTCAATTGAAAGTGGGATAACTTCTTCATTATAACTCCTATGATATTTATTCAAATTAAGGGTGATTAACCACTTATTTATATGTCCAAATGAAACTTCTTAGATCGTGATTCATTCTGGTTTCATTAGAATCAATAAGTAATTGTCAAATATCCAAACAGAGTAAACTAGAACCAATTCTTTGAAAGTGCATTCCTTTTTCATCATTACTCGTATGATTTTGATTCAACATCAGGGTGATTCTCCACTGATTAATGAATCCAAATTAGGCATATTACATCGTGATTCATTCTGGTTTGATTAGAATCAAGAAAAATTGCCAAGTCTCCAAACATGGTAAATTGGAATCACTTCGGTTGAAAGTTAGATAACTTCTTCATGGTAACTCCTATGATATTGATTCAACTTCATGGTGATTCTCCACTGATTTATGAATCCCATTTACGCTTGTAACATCGTGATTCATTCTGGTTTAATCAGAATCAAGAAGAAATTGCAAAATCTCCAAACAGTATAAACTGGAATAACTACGAATGAAAGTGGGACAACTTCTTCATCATAACTCCTATGATATTAATTCAACTTAAGGGTCATTAAACACTGATCTGTGTGGCCAAATCAAGCTTATTACATCTTTATTCATTCTGGTTTTGATTAGAATCAAGAAGATATTGCAAAATCTCCGAACATGGTAAAACGGAATCACTTTGGTTGAATGTGGGATAAGTTTTTCATCATAACTCGTATGATATTGATTCAACATCAGGGTGATAATCCACTGATTTAAGAATCAAAATCAAGCATATTACATCGTGATTCATTCTGGTTTGATTAGAATCAAGAAAAATTGCCAAATCTCCAAACATGGTAAATTGGAATCACTTCTATTGAAAGTGAGATAACATCTTCATCATAACTCCTATGATATTCATTCAACTTCAGGGTGATTCTCCACTTATTTATCAAACCCATTTATGCTTATAACATCGTGATTCATTCTGGTTTAATAAGAATCAAGAAGATATTGCAAAATCTCCAAATAGGATAAACTGGAATAACTACAATTGAAAGTGAGATAAGTTATTCATCATAACTCCTACGATATTGAATCACCTTAAGGGTCATTAACCACCGATATGAGTGTCCAAATCAAGCTTAGTATATCGTGATTCATTATGGTTTGATTAGAGTCAAGAAGATATTGCAAAATCTCCAAACATGATAAAATGGAATCACTTTGGTTGAAAGTGGCGTAAGTTTTTAATCATCACTACTATGATATTGATTCAAATTCAGGGTGATTCTCCACTGATTTAAGGTTCAAAATCAAGCTTAGTACATCGTGATTAATTCTTGTTTGATTAGATTCAAGAAGAAATTGTCAAATCTCCAAACATGGTAAACTGCAATTACTTCGATTGAAAGTGGGATAACTTCTTCATCATAACTCCTATGGTATTGATTCTACTTAAAAGTCATTAACCACCGATTTATGTGTCCACATGAAGCTTCTTACATAATGATTAATTCTGGTTTGATTAAAATCAATAAGATATTGCCAAATCTAAAAACATGGTAAACTGAAATCACTTTGGTTGAAAGTGGGATAAGTTTTCCTTCATAACACCTATGATAATGATTCAACTTCATGGTAATTCTCCACTAAATTTACGAGTCCAAATATTGCATTGTGATTAATTCTTGTTTGATTAGAGACAAGAAGAAATTGCTAATTCTCCAAACATGATGAACTCGAATCACTTCGATTGAAAGTGGGATAAATTTTTAATCATAACTCCTATGATATTGATTTAACTTAAGGGTTATTAACAACTGATTTATGTTTCCAATTGAAGCTACTTGAATCATGATTCATTCTGTTTTGATTAGAATCAATAAGAAATTATTAAATCTCAAAACATCGTAAAATGAATCAATTCGATTGAATGTGGGATAACTTCGTCATCATAACTCGTATGATATTGATACAAATTCTGGATGATTCTCCACTGATTTATGAGTGAAAATAAAGCGTCTGGCATCAATATTCATTCTTTTTTTAATTTTAATCAATAAGAAATTTCCATATCTCCAAACATGGTAAACTAGAAACACTTCGCTGGAAAGTGGGATAACTTCTTCATCATAACTCGTATGATATTTATTCAACATCAGGTTAATTCTCCAATTATTTATGATTCAAAATAAAGCTTCTGATATCGTGATTCATTATCACTTTGGTTGAAAGTGGGATAACTTCTTCGTCATAACTCCTATGATATTGATTCAACTTCATGGTGATTCTCCACTAATTTATTAGTCCAAATCAAGCTTATTACATCGTGATTAATTCTTGTTTGATTAGAGTCAAGAAGAAATTGCCAAATCTCCAAACATGGTAAACTGGAATCACATCGATTGAAAGTGGGATAACTTCTTCACCATAACTCCTATGATATTGATTCAACTTAAGGGTGATTAACCACTGATTTATGTATCCAAATAAATATTCTTACATCGTGATTCATTCTGGTTTGATTAGAATCAATAAAAAAATTTCAAATCTTCAAACAGCGTAAACTGGAATCACTTCAGTTGAAAGTGGGATAACTTCTTCATTATAACTCGTATGATATTGAATCAAATTCAGGGTGCTTCTCCACTGATTTATGAGTGAACATAAATCTTCTGGCATCATTATTCATTCTTTTTTTTATTAGAATCAATAAGAAATTTCCAAATCTTCAAACAGGGTAAACTGTAATCAGTTCGGTTGAAAGTGGGATAACTTCTTCATCATAACGCCTATGATATTCATTCAACTTCAGGGTAATTCGACACTGATTTATGAGTCTAAATCAAGCTTATTACATCATGATTCATTTTAGATTGATTAGAATCAAGAATAAATTACCAATTCTCCAAACAGGGTAAACTGGAATCACTTCAATTGAAAGTGGGATAACTTCTTCATTATAACTCCTATGATATTTATTCAAATTAAGGGTGATTAACCACTTATTTATATGTCCAAATGAAACTTCTTAGATCGTGATTCATTCTGGTTTCATTAGAATCAATAAGTAATTGTCAAATATCCAAACAGAGTAAACTAGAACCAGTTCTTTGAAAGTGGCATAACTTTTTCATCATTACTCGTATTATTTTGATTCAACATCAGGGTGATTCTCCACTGATTAATGAATCCAAATCAAGCATATAACATCTTGATTCATTCTGGTTTGATTAGAATCAAGAAAAATTGCCAAGTCTCCAAACATGGTAAATTGGAATCACTTCGGTTGAAAGTTAGATAACTTCTTCATCGTAACTCCTATGAAATTGATTCAACTTCATGGTGATTCTCCACTGATTTATGAATCCCATTTACGCTTGTAACATCGTGATTCATTCTGGTTTAATCAGAATCAAGAAGAAATTGCAAAATCTCCAAACAGTATAAACTAGAATAACTACGATTGAAAGTGGGACAACTTCTTCATCATAACTCCTATGATATTAATTCAACTTAGGGTCATTAAACACTGATATGTGTGGCCAAATCAAGCTTATTACATCGTGATTCATTCTGGTTTTGATTAGAATCAAGAAGATATTACAAAATCTCCGAACATGGTTAAACGGAATCACTTTAGTTGAATGTGGGATAAGTTTTTCATCATAACTCGTATGATATTGATTCAACATCAGGGTGATTATCCACTGATTTAAGAATCAAAATCAAGCATATTACATCGTGATTCATTCTGGTTTGATTAGAATCAAGAAAAATTGCCAAATCTCCAAACATGGTAAATTGGAATCACTTCGGTTGAAAGTGAGATAACATCTTCATCATAACTCCTATGATATTCATTCAATTCAGGGTGATTCTCCACTTATTTATGAAACCCATTTATGCTTATAACATCGTGATTCATTCTGGTTTAATTCGAATCAAGAAGAAATTACAAAATCTCCAAATAGGATAAACATGAATAACTACAATTGAAAGTGAGATAACTTATTCATCATAACTCCTATGATATTGAATCACCTTAAGGGTCATTTACCACTGATATGAGTGGTCCAAATCAAGCTTAGTACATCGTGATTCATTATGGTTTGATTAGAGTGAAGAAGATATTGCAAAATCTCCAAACATGATAAAATGGAATCACTTTGGTTGAAAGTGGGGTAAGTTTTTAATCATAACTACTATGATATTGATTCAAATTCAGGGTGATTCTCCACTGATTTAAGGTTCAAAATCAAGCTTAGTACATCGTGATTAATTATTGTTTGATTAGATTCAAGAAGAAATTGCCAAATCTCCAAACATGGTAAACTGCAATTACTTCGATTGAAAGTGGGATAACTTCTTCATCATAACTTCTATGGTATTGATTCTACTTAAAAGTCATTAACCACCGATTTATGTGTCCACATGAAGCTTCTTACATAATGATTAATTCTGGTTTGATTAGAATCAATAAGATATTACCAAATCTAAAAACATGGTAAATTCTCCACTAACTTTACGAGTCCAAATATTGAATTGTGATTAATTCTTGTTTGATTAGAGACAAGAAGAAATTGCTAATTCTCCAAACATGGTGAACTGGAATCACTTCGATTGAAAGTGGGATAAATTTTTAATCATAACTCCTATGATATTGATTTAACTTAAGGGTTATTAACCACTGATATATGTTTCCAATTGAAGCTACTTGAATCATGATTCATTCTGTTTTGATTAGAATCAATAAGAAATTATTAAATCTCAAAACATCGTAAAATGAATCAATTCGATTGAAAGTGGGATAACTTCGTCATCATAACTCGTATGATATTGATATAAATTCTGGATGATTCTCCACTGATCTATGAGTGAAAATAAAGCGTCTGGCATTATTATTCATTCTTTTTTTTAATTATAATCAATAAGAAATTTCCATATCACCAAACATGGTAAACTAGAAACACTTCGCTTGAAAGTGGGATAACTTCTTCATCATAACTCGTATGATATTTATTCAACATCAGGTTAATTCTCCAATTATTTATGATTCAAAATAAAGCTTCTGATATCGTGATTCATTATCACTTTGGTTGAAAGTGGAATAACTTTTTCGTCATAACTCCTATGATATTGATTCAACTTCATGGTGATTCTCCACTAATTTATTAGTCCAAATCAAGCTTATTACATCGTGATTAATTCTTGTTTGATTAGAGTCAAGAAGAAATTGCCAAATCTCCAAACATGGTAAAGTGGAATCACATCGATTGAAAGTGGGATAACTTCTTCACCATAACTCCTATGATATTGATTCAACTTAAGGGTGATTAACCACTGATTTATGTATCCAAATAAATATTCTTACATCGTGATTCATTCTGGTTTGATTAGAATCAATAAAAAAAATTCAAATCTTCAAACAGCGTAAACTGGAATCACTTCAGTTGAAAGTGGGATAACTTCTTCATTATAACTCGTATGATATTGAATCAAATTCAGGGTGCTTCTCCACTGATTTATGAGTGAACATAAATCTTCTGGCATCATTATTCATTCTTTTTTTTTATTATAATCAATAAGAAATTTCCAAATCTTCAAACAGGGTAAACTGTAATCAATTCGATTGAAAGTGGGATAACTTCTTCATCATAACGCCTATGATATTCATTCAACTTCAGGGTAATTCGACACTGATTTATGAGTCTAAATCAAGCTTATTACATCATGATTCATTTTAGATGGATTAGAATCAAGAATAAATTACCAATTCTCCAAACAGGGTAAACTGGAATCACTTCAATTGAAAGTGGGATAACTTCTTCATTATAACTCCTATGATATTTATTCAAATTAAGGGTGATTAACCACTTATTTATATTTCCAAATGAAAATTCTTAGATCGTGATTCATTCTGTTTCATTAGAATCAATAAGTAATTGTCAAATATCCAAACAGAGTAAACTAGAACCAATTCTTTGAAAGTGGCATAACTTTTTCATCATTACTCGTATGATTTTGATTCAAAATCAGGGTGATTCTCCACTGATTAATGAATCCAAATCAAGCATATTACATCGTGATTCATTCCGGTTTGATAAGAATCAAGACAAATTGCCAAGTCTCCAAACATGGTAAATTGGAATCACTTCGGTTGAAAGTTAGATAACTTCTTTATCGTAACTCCTATGATATTGATTCAACTTCATGGTGATTCTCCACTGATTTATGAATCCCATTTACGCTTGTAACATCGTGATTCATTCTGGTTTAATCAGAATCAAGAAAAAATTGCAAAATCTCCAAACAATATAAACTGGAATAACTACGATTGAAAGTGGGACAACTTCTTCATCATAACTCCTATGATATTGATTCAACTTAAGGGTCATTAACCACTGATCTCTGTGGCCAAATCAAGCTTATTACATCGTGATTCATTCTGGTTTTGATTAGAATCAAGAAGATATTGCAAAATCTCCGAACATAGTAAAACGAAATCACTTTGGTTGAAAGTGAGATAAGTTTTTCATCATCAGTCGTACGATATTGATTCAACATAGGGGTTATTATCCACTGATTTATGAATCACAATCAAGCATATTACATCGTGAGTCATTCTGGTTTGATTAGAATCAAGAAAAAATTGTCAAATCTCCAAACATGGTAAATTGGAATCACTTCGGTTGAAAGTGAGATAACTTCTTCATCATAACTCGTATGATATTGATTCAACATCACGTTAATTCTCCACTTATTTATGAGTCAAAATAAAGCTTCTGACATCGTGATTCATTCTGATTTTATTAGAATCAAGAAAAAAAATTTAAATCTCCAAACATGTAAACTTGAATGAATTTGGTTGAAAGTGGAATAACTTCTTTGTCATAACTCCTATGATATTGTTTCAACTTCATGGTGATTCTCCACTAATTTATTAGTCCAAATCAAGCTTAGTACATAGTGATTAATTCTTGTTTGATTAGAATTAAGAAGAAATTGCCGAATCTCCAAACATGGTCAACTGGAATCACATTGATTGAAAGTGGGATAACGTCTTCATCATAACTCCTATGATATTGATTCACTAAAGGGTGATTAACCAATGATTTATTTATCCAAATGAAGAATCTTACATCATGATTCATTATGGTTTGACTAAAATCAATAAGAAATTTTCAAATCTTCAATCAGCGTAAACTGGAATAACTTCAGTTGAAAATGGGATAACTTCTTCATCATAACTCGTATGATATTGAGTCAAATTTAGGGTGATTATCCACTGATTTATGAGTCAAAATAAAGCTTCTGGCATCATTATTGATTCTTTTTTTTATTATAATCAATAAGAAATTTGAAATCTGCAAACAGGATCAAATGGAATAACTTCGGTTGAAAGTGGGATAACTTCTTCATCATAACTCCTATGATACTGGTTTAACTTCAGGGTAATTTTACACTGATTTATTAGTCCAAGTCAAGCTTATTACATCATAATTCATTATTGTATGATTAAAATCAAGAATAAATTGCCAAATCTCCAAACAGGGTTAACTAGAATCGGGTCGACGAGCTATTTCCCCACGAGAACTATCATATAGCATCAGATCCCCACCAAACTATGACCTAGTGTCAAATCTCCATGATTTGAAAGTTATGAACTTATTTCTCCATGAATTAACAATTTCGAAGGTATTTCTCCCCAAATCGATACTTCGAAACTTAATTACCCATAGACCATGGTTTTAATTGGTTTATTATTAACCAAATAGTTTAAACCGGTTAAACCAAACTAATATTAATTTTAAACATTTTTTATTAAAGAATATTGTTTTCCTTTTTGTTTAAATTTCAAAATATAGTTTTTTTTTAACTTCAAAATTTTTTTAGGTTTATATTTTTGTGTTTTCTGAAATTTAAAAGAAAAAAATTACATCAAAATTTTATTTTTATAAAGTTTAATAAAATCACAATGAACAAATAACCTTGTTAAATTTGTGTGTTTTGGGAAATTTGAAAGAAATTTTTTTTTTATAAAAATATATGTCAAAAATTCTAATTTTGTTGAAAATTTAATTTACTTCAAAATTCAACAAAACATAGATTTTGACATATACTTTTACTTTCAAATTTGTTCATTGTAATTTTATTAAATTTTATAAACATAAAATCTTGATGTAATTTTTATTTTAATTTTTTTTTAAAAGCGCAAATAATTTTTAGAAAATAGGAAATATTTTTTGAATTAAAAAAATCTATATTTTAAAATTTCAACAAGAAGAAAAACAATATTCTTTAATAAAAAGTGTTTAAAATTAATTTTGGTTTGGTTTATCCGGTTTAAACTATTTGGTTAATAATAAACCAATTAAAACCATGGTCTATGGGTAATTAAGTTTCGAAGTATCGGTTCGGGGAGAAATACATTCGAAATTGTTAATTCGTGGAGAAATAAGTTCATAACTTTCAAAGCATGGAGATTTAACACTAGGTCATAGTTTGGTGGGGATCTGATGCTATATGATAGTTCTCGTGGGGAAATAGCTCGTCGACCCACTAGAATCATTTCAATTGAAAGTGGGATAACTCCTATGATATCGATTCAAATTAAGGGTGATTAACAACTTATTTTTGTGTCCAAATGAAACTTCTTACATCGTGATTCATTCTAGTTTGATTACAATCAAAAAGAAATTGTCAAATTTCCAAACATAGTAAACTAGAACCACTTCGGTTGAAAATGGGATAACTTTTTCATCATAACTCGTATGATATTGATTCAACATCAGGGAGATTCTCCACTGATTAATGAATCACAATCAAGCATATTACATCGTGATTCATTCTGTATTGATTAGAATCAAGAAACAATAGCAAAAACTCCAAACATCGTAAATTTGAATCACTTCGGTTGAAAGTGAGATAACTTCTTCATCATAACTCCTATGATATTGATTCAACTTCACGGCGATTCTCCACTGATTTATGAGCGCAAATCAAGCTTATTACATCATGAATAATTCTGGCTTGATTTGAATCAATAAGATATTGCCAAATCTCCAATCAGGGTAAACTGGAATAACTTTGGTTGAAAGTGGGATAAATTTTTCATCATAACTACGATGACATTGATTCAACTTCAGGGTGATTCTCCACTGATTTTAAGAGTCGAAATAAAGCTTATTACATCGTGATTAATTATTCTTTGTTTAGATTCAAGAAGAAATTGCTAAATCTCTAACAGGGTAAACTGGAATTACTTCGATTGAAAGTGGGATAACTTCTTCATATAACTCCTATGATATTAATTCAACTTAAGGGTCATTAACAACTGGCTTATGTTTCCAAATGAATATTTTCACATCATTATTCATTCTAGTTTGATTAGAATCAAATTGTTAAAACTCAAAATAGAGTAAACTGGAATCACTTCGGTTGAAAGTGAGATAACTTCTTCATCATAACTCGTATGATATTGACTCAACATCAGGGTGATTATCAACTTATTTATGATTCAAAATCAAGCTTCTGACATCGTGATTCATTCTGATTTAATTAGAATCAAGAAAAAAATTATAATTTCCATATTTCCAAACAGGGTAAACTTTAATCAATTCGGTTGAAAGTCGGATAACTTCTTCATCATAACTCCTATGATATTGATTCAACTTCAGGGTAATTCTAAACTGATTTATGAATCCAAATCAAGCTTATTAGATAGTAATTCATTATGGTTTGATTAGAATCAAGAATAAATTGCCAAATCTCTAAACATGGTTAACTAGCATCATTTCAATAGAAAGTGGGATAACTTCTTCATCATAACTCCTATGATATTGATTCATCTTCAGGGTGATTAGCCACTGATTTATGAGTCCAAATCAAGCTTCTTACATCGTGATTCATTCCGTTTTGATTAGAATCATGAAGAAATTGCAAAATCTCCAAAAAGGATAAACTAGAATCACTTCGGTTAAAAGTTAAATAACTTTTTCATCATAACTCGTATGATATTGATTCAACATCAGGGAGATTCTCCACTGATTAATGAATCACAATCAAGAATATGACATCCTGATTCATTCTGTATTGATTAAAATCAAGAAACATTTGCCAAATCTCCAAACATGGTAAATTGAATCACTTCGATTGAAAGTAATATAAATTCTTCATCATAACTCCTATGATATTGATTCAACTTCAGGGTGATTCTCCACTGATTAATGTGCTCAACTCAATATTATTACATCATGATTAATTCTGGATTGATTAGAATCAATAAGCTTGTAACGGCCTACCCCACAACTGGGCGGATGAGCCGGCCCTGCAGTGCACCGACCCAAACCCCTCACCTGTGATACAACCTGCCTGAATTCACCCATAGGCATCGGCTCACAGGTGGATTATTGGTGCGCTTGGCGTTGCTCGAACCCAAGACCTCACCCTTTATCAACCCTCCCACAGAGAAGTTGTCACCAATTTAACCTCACCCTTTAACAACCCTCCCACAGAGAAGTTTTCACCAATTTAACTACAGATCAATTAGTGACAGCTTTTCTATAGGAGTGTTGTTAAAGGGTGAGGTCTTGGGTTTGAGTCATGGGTTCGAACCTCACCAATAACCTATTTGTGAGCCGAGGCCTATGGGTGAATTCGAGCAGGTTGTATCACAAGGGAGGGGTTAGGGTCGATGAGCTTCAGCGCCAGCTGGGTCCCACGGGGAGGGCTGTTACAAAGATATTGCCAAATCTCCAAACAGGGTAAACTGGAATCACTTTCGTTGAAAGTGGGATAAGTTTTTCATCATAACTCCTATGATATTGATTCAACTTCATAGTGATTCTCCACTGATTTTAAAAGTCGAAATAAAGCTTAATACATCGTAATTAATTCTTGTTTGATTAGATTCAAGAAGAAATTGCTCAATCTCCAACAGGGTAAACTGGAATTACTTCGATTGAAAGTGGGATAACTTCTTCATCATAACCCCTATGATATTAATTCAACTTAAGGGTCATTAACCACTAATTTATGAGTCCAAATGAAGCTTTTCACATCATGATTCATTTTAGTTTGATTAGAATCAATAAGAAATTGATAAATATCAAAATAGAGTAAACTGGAATCACTTCGGTTGAAAGTGGGATAACTTTTTCATCATAACTCGTATGATATTGTTTCAACATCAGGGTGATTATCCACTTATTTATGATTCAAAATCAAGCTTCTGACAACGTGATTCATTCTGATTTTATTAGAATCAAGAAAAAAATTCTAATTTCCAAACATGGTAAACTGGAATCACTTCTATTGAAAGTTGAATAACTTCATCATAACTCCTATGATATTGATTCAACTTCAGGGTAATTCTAAACGGATTTATGAGTCCAAATTTAGCTTATTACATCGTAATTCATTCTGGTTTGATTAGAATCAAGAATAAATTACCAAATCTCCAAACAGGGTAATCTAGAATCGTTTCAATTGAAAGTGGGATAACTTCTTCATCATAACTCCTATGATATTGATTCAAATTAAGGTAATTAACCACTTATTTGTGTGTCCAAATGAAACTTCTTACATCGTAATTCATTCCGGTTTGATTAGAATCAATAAGAAATTATCAAATCTCCAAACAGAGTAAACTAGTACCACTTCGGTTGAAAGTGGAATAACTTTTTCATCATAACTCGTATGACATTGATTCAAAATCAGGGAGATGCTCCACTGATTGATGATTCACAATCAAGAATATTACATCGTGATTCATTGTGGTTTGATTAGAATAAGGAATAAATTGCTAAATCTCCAAAAGGGTAAATTGGAATCACTTCGGTTGAAAGTGAGATAACTTTTTCATCATAACTCCTATGATATTGACTTAACTTAAGGGTGATTATCCACTGATTTATGAATCCAAATTACACCTATAACATCGTGATTTATTCTATTTTAATTAGAATCAAGAAGAAATTGCAAAATCTTCAAACATAGTAAATTGGAATCACTTCAATTGAAAGTGGAATAACATTTTTCATCATAACTCATATGATTTTTATTCAAAATCAGGGTGATTCTCCACTGATTACTAGTCTAAATCAAGCTTATTACATCGTGCTTAATTCTTGTTTGATTAGAGTCAAGGAGAAATAGTCAAATCTCCAAAAAGGATAAACTAGAATCACTTCGAATGAAAGGGGGATAACTTCTTCATCATAACTCCTATGATATTGATTCAACTTAAGGGTGATTAACCATTGATTTATGTATCCAAATGAAGCTTATTACATCTTGATTCATTATGGTTTGATTAGAATCAATATGAACCACTTCGGTTAAAAAGTGGGATAACTTTTTCATCATAACTAGTATGATATTAGGGTGATTCTCCACTGATTTATGAATCCAAATCAAGCATATTAAGTCGTGGTTCATTTTGCTTTGATTAGAATAAAGAAAGAATTGTCAAATCTCCAAACAGAGTAAACTGGAATAACTTCGGTTGAAAGTGAGATAATTTCTTCATCATAACTCCTATGATACTGATTCAATTTCAGAGTGATACGCCACTGATTTATGAATCCAAATTATACTTATAACATCTTCATTCATTCTAGTTTAATTAGAATCAAGAAGAAATTGCAAAATCTTTAAACATAGTAAACTGGAATCACTTCGATTGAAAGTGTGATAACTTTTCTCATCATAACTCGTATGATTTTGATTCAACATCAGGGTGATTGTCCAAATCAAGCTTAGTAATCGTGATTAATTATTTTTTGATTAGAATCAATAATAAATTGTCAAATCTCCAAACAGGATAAACTAGAATTACTTCAACTGAAAGTGAGATAACTTCTTCATCATAAATCCTATGATATTGATTCAACTTAAGGGTAAATAATCAGTGATTTATGTATCCAAATGAAACTTATTACATCTTGATCCATTCTAGTTTGATTAGAATCAATAAGAAATTGTAAAATCTTCAAACAGAGTAAACTAGAACCACTTCGGTTGAAAGTGGGATAACTTTTTCATCATAACTCGTATGATATTGATTCAACATCAGGGTGATTCTCCACTGATTTCGAAATCCAAATCAAGAATATTACATCTTGGTTTATTCTGGTTCAATTAGGATCAAGAAGAACTTGTCAAATCTCCAAACAAGGTAAATTGGAATCACTTCGGATGAAAGTGAGATAAATTTTTCATCAGAACTCCTATGATATTGATTCAAGTTCAGGGTAATTGTCCAGTGATTTATGAATCCAAATCAAGCATATTACATCTTGGTTCATTCTGGTTTGATTAGAATCAAGAATAAATTGTCAAATCTCCAAACAGTGTAAATTGGAATAACTTCGGTTGAAAGTGAGATAACTTCTTCATCATAACTCCTATGATATTGATTCAATTTCAGGTTGATTCTCCACTAATTTAAAACATCTTGATTCATTCTTTGCTTTATAACTTCTTCATTATAACTCCTATTATATTGATTCAATTTCAGGGTGATTATGCACAGATTTATAAATCCAAATTAAACTTATAAAATATTTATTCATTCTGTTTTAAATAGAATCAAGAAGAAATTGTAAAATCTTCAAAAAGAGTAAACTAGATTCACTTCGATTGAAAGTGGGATAACTTCTTCATCATAACTCCTATGATATTGATTCAAATTAAGGGTGATTAACCACTTATTTTTGTGTCGAAATGAAACTTCTTACATTGGTATTCATTCTGGTTTGATTAGAATCAATAATAAATTGTCAAATCTCGAAACAGGATAAACTAGAATTACTTCGACTGAAAGTGAGATAACTTCTTCATCATAAATCCTATGATATTGATTCAACTTAAGGGTAAATAATCAGTGATTTATGTATCCAAATGAAACTTATTACATCTTGATCCATTCTAGTTTGATTAGAATCAATTAGAAATTGTCAAATCTCCAAACAGAGTAAACTAGAACCACTTCGGTTGAAAGTGGGATAACTTTTTCATCATAACTCGTATGATTTTGATTCAACATCAGGGTGATTCTCCACTGATTTCGAAATCCAAATCAAGAATATTACATCTTGATTTATTCTGGTTCAATTAGGATCAAGAAGAACTTGCCAAATCTCCAAACAGGGTAAATTGGAATCACTTCGGTTGAAAGTGAGATAAATTTTTCATCAGAACTCCTATGATATTGATTCAAGTTTAGGGTAATTCTCCACTGATTTATGAATCCAAATCAAGCATATTACATCTTGGTTCATTCTGGTTTGATTAGAATCAAGAATAAATTGTCAAATCTCCAAACAGTGTAAATTGGAATAACTTCGGTTGAAAGTGAGATAACTTCTTCATCATAACTCTTATGATATTGATTCAATTTCAGGTTGATTCTCCACTGATTTATAATATCTTGATTCATTCTTTGCTTTATAACTTCTTCATCGTAACTCCTATTATATTGATTCAATTTCAGGGTGATTATGCACTGATTTATAAATCCAAATTAAACTTATAAAATATTGATTCATTCCGTTTTAAATAGAATCAAGAAGAAATTGTAAAATCTTCAAAAAGAGTAAACTAGATTCACTTTGATTGAAAGTGGGATAACTTCTTCATCATAACTCCTATGATATTGATTCAAATTAAGGGTGATTAACCACTTATTTTTGTGTTGAAATGAAACTTCTTACATTGGGATTCATTCTGATTTGATTAGAATCAATAATAAATTGTCAAATCTCCAAACAGGATAAACTAGAATTACTTCGACTGAAAGTGAGATAACTTCTTCATCATAAATCCTATGATATTGGTTCAACTTAAGGGTAAATAATCAGTGATTTATGTATCCAAATGAAACTTATTACATCTTGATCCATTCTAGTTTGATTAGAATCAATAAGAAATTGTCAAATCTCCAAACAGAGTAAACTAGAACCACTTCGGTTGAAAGTGGAATAACTTTTTCATCATAACTCGTATGATATTGATTCAACATCAGGGTGATTCTCCACTGATTTTGAAATCCAAATCAAGAATATTACATCTTGGTTTATTCTGGTTCAGTTAGGATCAAGAAGAACTTGTCAAATCTCCAAACATTGTAAATTGGAATCACTTCAGATGAAAGTGAGATAAAATTTTCATTAGAACTCCTATGATATTGATTCAAGTTCAGGGTAATTGTCCAGTGATTTATGAATCCAAATCAATCATATTACATCTTGGTTCATTCTGGTCTGATTAGAATCAAGAATAAATTGTCAAATCTCCAAACAGTGTAAATTGGAATCACTTTGGTTGAAAGTGAGATAACTTCTTCATCATAACTCGTATGATATGGATTCAATTTCAGGTTGATTCTCCACTGATTTATAACATCTTGATTCATTCTTTGCTTTATAACTTCTTCATCATAACTCTTATTATATTGATTCAATATCAGGGTGATTATGCACTGATTTATAAATCCAAATTAAACTTATAAAATATTGATTCATTCCGTTTTAAATAGAATCAAGAAGAAATTGTAAAATCTTCAAAAAGAGTAAACTAGATTCACTTCGATTGAAAGTGGGATAACTTCTTCATCATAACTCCTATGATATTGATTCAAATTAAGGGTGATTAACCATTTATTTTTTTGTCGAAATGAAACTTCTTACATTGGGATTCATTCTGGTTTGATTAGAATCAATAATAAATTGTCAAATCTCCAAACAGGATAAACTGGAATTACTTCGACTGAAAGTGAGATAACTTCTTCATCATAAATCCTATGATATTGGTTCAACTTAAGGGTAAATAATCAGTGATTTATGTATCCAAATGAAACTTATTACATCTTGATCCATTCTAGTTTGATTAGAATCAATAAGAAATTGTCAAATCTCCAAACAGGATAAACTAGAACCACTTCGGTTGAAAGTGGGATAACTTTTTCATCATAACTCGTATGATATTGATTCAACATCAGGGTGATTCTCCACTGATTTAGAAATCCAAATCAAGAATATTACATCTTGGTTTATTCTGGTTCAATTAGGATCAAGAAGAACTTGCCAAATCTCCAAACAGTGTAAATTGGAATCACTTCGGATGAAAGTGAGATAAAATTTTCATTAGAACTCCTATGATATTGATTCAAGTTCAGGGTAATTGTCCAGTGATTTATGAATCCAAATCAATCATATTACATCTTGGTTCATTCTGGTTTGATTAGAATCAAGAATAAATTGTCAAATCTCCAAACAGTGTAAATTGGAATCACTTCGGTTGAAAGTGAGATAACTTCTTCATCATAACTCCTATGATATTGATTCAATTTCAGGTTGATTCTCCACTGATTTATAACATCTTGATTCATTCTTTGCTTTATAACTTCTTCATCATAACTCCTATTATATTGATTCAATTTCAGGGTGATTATGCACTGATTTATAAATCCAAATTAAACTTATATAATATTGATTCATTCCGTTTTAGATAGAATCAAGAAGAAATTGTAAAATCTTCAAAAAGAGTAAACTAGATTCACTTCGATTGAAAGTGGAATAACTTCTTCATCATAACTCCTATGATATTGATTCAAATTAAGGGTGAACCACTTATTTTTGTGTCAAAATGAAACTTCTTACATTGGGATTCATTCTGGTTTGATTAGAATCAATAATAAATTGTCAAATCTCCAAACAAGATAAACTAGAATTACTTCAACTGAAAGTGAGATAACTTCTTCATCATAAATCCTATGATATTGGTTCAACTTAAGGGTAAATAATCACTGATTTATGTATCCAAATGAAACTTATTACATCTTGATCCATTATAGTTTGATTAGAATCAATAAGAAATTGTCAAATCTCCAAACAGAGTAAACTAGAACCACTTCGGTTGAAAGTGGAATAACTTTTTCATCATAACTCGTATGAAATTGATTCAGCATCAGGGTGATTCTCCACTGATTTAGAAATCCAAATCAAGAATATTACATCTTGGTTTATTCTGGTTCAATTAGGATCAAGAAGAACTTACCAAATCTCCAAACAGGGTAAATTGGAATCACTTCGGATGAAAGTGAGATAAAATTTTCATTAGAACTCCTATGATATTGATTCAAGTTCAGGGTAATTGTCCAGTGATTTATGAATCCAAATCAATCATATTACATCTTGGTTCATTCGGGTTTGATTAGAATCAAGAATAAATTGTCATATCTCCAAATAGTGTAAATTGGAATCACTTCGGTTGAAAGTGAGATAACTTCTTCATCATAACTCCTATGATATTGATTCAATTTCAGGGTGATTATGCACTGATTTATAAATCCAAATTAAACTTATAAAATATTGATTCATTCCGTTTTAAATAGAATCAAGAAGAAATTGTAAAATCTTCAAAAAGATTAAACTAGATTCACTTCGATTGAAAGTGAGATAACTTCTTCATCAAAACTCCTATGATATTAATTCAAATTAAGGGTGATTAACCACTTATTTTTGTGTCGAAATGAAACTTCTTACATTGGGATTTATTCTGGTTTGATTAGAATCAATAATAAATTGTCAAATCTCCAAACAGGATAAACTAGAATTACTTCGACTGAAAGTGAGATAACTTCTTCATCATAAATCCTATGATATTGGTTCAACTTAAGGGTAAATAATCAGTGATTTATGTATCCAAATGAAACGTATTACATCTTGATCTATTCTAGTTTGATTAGAATCAATAAGAAATTGTCAAATCTCCAAACAGAGTAAACTAGAACCACTTCGGTTGAAAGTGGGATAACTTTTTCATCATAACTCGTATGATATTGATTCAACATCAGGGTTATTCTCCACTGATTTAGAAATCCAAATCAAGAATATTACATCTTGGTTTATTCTGGTTCAATTAGGATCAAGAAGAACTTGCCAAATCTCCAAACAGGGTAAATTGGAATCACTTCGGATGAAAGTGAGATAAAATTTTCATTAGAACTCCTATGATATTGATTCAAGTTCAGGGTAATTGTCTAGTGATTTATGAATCCAAATCAATCATATTACATTTTGGTTCATTCTGGTTTGATTAGAATCAAGAATAAATTGTCAAATCTCCAAACAGTGTAAATTGGAATAACTTCGGTTGAAAGTGAGATAACTTCTTCATCATAACTCCTATGATATTGATTCAATTTCAGGTTGATTCTCCACTGATTTATAACATCTTGATTCATTCTTTGCTTTATAACTTCTTCATCATAACTCCTATTATATTGATTCAATTTCAGGGTGATTATGCACTGATTTATATATCCAAATTAAACTTATAAAATATTGATTCATTCCGTTTTAAATAGAATCAAGAAGAAATTATAAAATCTTCAAAAAGAGTAAACTAGATTCACTTCGATTGAAAGTGGGATAACTTCTTCATCATAACTCCTATGATATTGATTCAAATTAAGGGTGATTAACCACTTATTTTTGTGTCGAAATGCAACTTCTTACATTGGGATTCATTTTGGTTTGATTAGAATCAATAATAAATAGTCAAATCTCCAAACAGGATAAACTAGAATTACTTCGACTGAAAGTGAGATAACTTCTTCATCATAAATCCTATGATATTGGTTCAACTTAAGGGTAAATAATCAGTGATTTATGTATCCAAATGAAACTAATTACATCTTGATCCATTCTAGTTTGATTAGAATCAATAAGAAATTGCCAAATCTCCAAACAGAGTAAACTAGAACCACTTCGGTTGAAAGTGGGATAACTTTTTCATCATAACTCGTATGATATTGATTCAACATCAGGGTGATTCTCCACTGATTTAGAAATCCAAATCAAGAATATTACATCTTGGTTTATTCTGGTTCAATTAGGATCAAGAAGAACTTGCCAAATCTCCAAACAGGGTAAATTGGAATCACTCCGGATGAAAGTGAGATAAAATTTTCATTAGAACTCCTATGATATTGATTCTAGTTCAGGGTAAGTGTCCAGTGATTTATGAATCAAATCAATCATATTACATATTGGTTCATTCTTGTTTGATTAGAATCAAGAATAAATTGTCAAATCTCCAAACAGTGTAAATTGGAATCACTTCAGTTGAAAGTGAGATAACTTCTTCATCATAACTCCTATGATATTGATTCAGTTTCAGGGTGATTCTCCACTATTTTATAACATCTTGATTAATTATTTGCTTTATAACTTTTTCATCATAACTCCTATTATATTGATTCAATTTCAGGGTGATTATGCACTGATTTATAAATCCAAATTAAACTTATAAAATATTGATTCATTCCGTTTTAAATAGAATCAAGAAGAAATTGTAAAATCTTCAAAAAGAGTAAACTAGATTCACTTCGATTGAAAGTGAGATAACTTCTTCATCATAACTCCTATGATATTGATTCAAATTAAGGGTGATTAACCACTTATTCTTTGTGTGGAAATGAAACTTCTTACATTGGGATTCATTCTTGTTTGATTAGAATCAATAATAAATTGTCAAATCTCCAAACAAGATAAACTAGAATTACTTCGACTGAAAGTGAGATAACTTCTTCATCATAAATCCTATGATATTGATTCAACTTAAGGGTAAATAATCACTGATTTATGTATCCAAATGAAACTTATTACATCTTGATTCATTCTAGTTTGATTAGAATCAATAAGAAATGGTCAAATCTCCAAACAAAGTAAATTAGAACCACTTAGGTTGAAAGTGAGATAACTTTTTCATCATAACTCGTACGATATTGATTCAATATCAGAGTCATTCTCCACTGATTTAGAAATCCAAATCAAGAATATTACATCTTGGTTTATTCTGGTTCAATTAGGATCAAGAAGAACTTGCCAAATCTCCAAACATGGTAAATTCGAATCACTTCGGATGAAAGTGAGATAAATTTTTCATTAGAACTCCTATGATATTGATTCAAGTTCAGGGTAATTGTCCAGTGATTTATGAATCGAAATCAAGCATACTACATCTTGATTCATTCTGGTTTGATTAGAATCAAGAATAAATTGTCAAATCTCCAAACAGTGTAAATTGGAATAACTTCGGTTGAAAGTGAGATAACTTCTTCATCATAACTCCTATGATATTGATTCAATTTCAGGTTGATTCTCTATTGATTTATAACATCTTGATTCATTCTTTGCTTTATAACTTCTTCAGCATAACTCCTATTATATTGATTCAATTTCAGGGTGATTATGCACTGATTTATAAATCCAAATTAAACTTATAAAATATTGATTCATTCCGTTTTAAATAGAATCAAGAAGAAATTGTAAAATCTTCAAAAAGAGTAAACTAGATTCACTTCGATTGAAAGTGGGATAACTTCTTCATCATAACTCCTATGATATTGATTCAAATTAAGGGTAATTAACCACTTATTTTTGTGTCGAAATGAAACTTCTTACATTGGGATTCATTCTGGTTTGATTAGAATCAATAATAAATTGTCAAATCTCCAATCAGGATAAACTAGAATTACTTCGACTCAAAGTAAGATAACTTCTTCATCATAAATCCTATGATATTGGTTCAACTTAAGGGTAAATAATCAGTGATTTATGTATCCAAATGAAACGTATTACATCTTGATCCATTCTAGTTTGATTAGAATCAATAAGAAATTGTCAAATCTCCAAACAGAGTAAACTAGAACCACTTCGGTTGAAAGTGGGATAACTTTTTCATCATAACTCGTATGATATTGATTCAACATCAGGGTGATTCTCCACTGATTTAGAAATCCAAATCAAGAATATTACATCTTGGTTTATGCTGGTTCAATTAGGATCAAGAAGAACTTGCCAAATCTCCAAACATGGTAAATTGGAATCACTTCAGATGAAAGTGAGATAAAATTTTCATTAGAACTCCTATTATATTGATTCAAGTTCAGGGTAATTGTCCAGTGATTTATGAATCCAAATCAAGCATAGTACATCTTGGTTCATTCTGGTTTGATTAGAATCAAGAATAAATTGTCAAATCTCCAAACAGTGTAAATTGGAATCACTTCGGTTGAAAGTGAGATAACTTCTTCATCATAACTCCTATGATATTGATTCAATTTCAGGTTGATTCTCCACTGATTTATAACATCTTGATTCATTCTTTGCTTTATAACTTCTTCATCATAACTCCTATTATATTGATTCAATTTCAGGGTGATTATGCACTGATTTATAAATCCAAATTAAACTTATAAAATATTGATTCATTCCGTTTTAAATAGAATCAAGAAGAAATTGTAAAATCTTCAAAAAGAGTAAACTAGATTCACTTCGATTGAAAGTGGGATAACTTCTTCATCACAACTCCTATGATATTGATTCAAATTAAGGGTGATTAACCACTTATTTTTGTGTCTAAATGAAACTTCTTACATTGAGATTCATTCTGGTTTGATTAGAATCAATAATAAATTGTCAAATCTCCAAACAGGATAAACTAGAATTACTTCGACTGAAAGTGAGATAACTTCTTCATCATAAATCCTATGATATTGGTTCAACTTAAGGGTAAATAATCAGTGATTTATGTATCCAAATGATACTTATTACATCTTGATCCATTCTAGTTTGATTAGAATCAATAAGAAATTGTCAAATCTCCAAACATAGTAAACTAGAACCACTTCGGTTGAAAGTGGGATAACTTTTTCATCATAACTCGTATGATATTGATTCAACATCAGGGTGATTCTCCACTGATTTAGAAATCCAAATCAAGAATATTACATCTTGGCTTATTCTGCTTCAATTTGGATCAAGAAGAACTTGCCAAATCTCCAAACAGGGTAAATTGGAATCAGTTCGAATGAAAGTGAGATAAAATTTTCATTAGAACTCCTATGATATTGATTCAAGTTCATGGTAATTGTCCAGTGATTTATGAATCCAAATCAAGCATAGTACATCTTGGTTCATTCTGGTTTGATTAGAATCAAGAATAAATTGTCAAATCTCCAAACAGTGTAAATTGGAATCACTTCGGTTGAAAGTGAGATAACTTCTTCATCATAACTCCTATGATATTGATTCAATTTCAGGTTGATTCTCCACAGATTTATAACATCTAGATTCATTCTTTGCTTTATAACATCTTCATCATAACTCCTATTATATTGATTCAATTTCAGGGTGATTATGCACTGATTTATAAATCCAAATTAAACTTATAAAATATTGATTCATTCCGTTTTAAATAGAATCAAGAAGAAATTGTAAAATCTTCAAAAAGAGTAAACTAGATTCACTTCGATTGAAAGTGGGATAACTTCTTCATCATAACTCCTATGTTATTGATTCAAATTAAGGGTGATTAACCACTTATTTTTGTGTCTAAATGAAACTTCTTACATTGGGATTCATTCTGGTTTGATTAGAATTAATAATAAATTGTCAAAACTCCAAACAGGATAAACTAGAATTACTTCGACTGAAAGTGAGATAACTTCTTCATCATAAATCCTATGATATTGGTTCAACTTAAGGGTAAATAATCAGTGATTTATGTATCCAAATGAAACTTATTATATCTTGATCCATTCTAGTTTGATTAGAATCAATAAGAAATTGTCAAATCTCCAAACAGAGTAAACTAGAACCACTTCGGTTGAAAGTGGGATAACTTTTTCATCATAACTCGTATGATATTGATTCAACATCAGGGTGATTCTGCACTGATTTAGAAATCCAAATCAAGAATATTACATCTTGGTTTATTCTGGTTCAATTAGGATCAAGAAGAACTTGTCAAATCTCCAAACAGGGTAAATTGGAATCACTCCG
Source organism: Moricandia moricandioides (assembly GCA_905132885.1). Classification (NCBI taxonomy): domain Eukaryota; kingdom Viridiplantae; phylum Streptophyta; class Magnoliopsida; order Brassicales; family Brassicaceae; genus Moricandia; species Moricandia moricandioides. Next base: position 80,484 of record CAJHQQ010000207.1, on the reverse strand, counting down.
GATGAAAGTGAGATAAAATTTTCATTAGATCTCCTATGATATTGATTCAAGTTCAGGGTAATTGTCCAGTGATTTATGAATCCAAATCAATCATATTACATCTTGGTTCATTCTGCTTTGATTAGAATCAAGAATAAATTGTCAAATCTCCAAACAGTGTAAATTGGAATCACTTCGGTTGAAAGTGAGATAACTTCTTCATCATAACTCCTATGATATTGATTCAATTTCAGGTTGATTCTCCACTGATTTATAACATCTTGATTCATTCTTTGCTTTATAACTTCTTCATCATAACTCCTATTATATTGATTCAATTTCAGGGTGATTATGCACTGATTTATAAATCCAAATTAAATTTATATAATATTGATTCATTCCGTTTTAAATAGAATCAAGAAGAAATTTTAAAATCTTCAAAAAGAGTAAACTAGATTCACTTCGATTGAAAGTGGGATAACTTCTTCATCATAACTCCTATGATATTGATTCAAATTAAGGGTGATTAACCACTTATTTTTGTGTCTAAATGAAACTTCTTACATTGGGATTCATTCTGGTTTGATTAGAATCAATAATAAATTGTCAAATCTCCAAACAGGATAAACTAGAATTACTTCAACTGAAAGTGAGATAACTTCTTCATCATAAATCCTATGATATTGGTTCAACTTAAGGGTAAATAATCAGTGATTTATGTATCCAAATGAAACTTATTACATCTTGATCCATTCTAGTTTGATTAGAATCAATAAGAAATTGTCAAATCTCCAAACAGAGTAAACTAGAACCACTTCGGTTGAAAGTGGGATAACTTTTTCATCATAACTCGTATGATATTGATTCAACATCAGGGTGATTCTCCACTGATTTAGAAATCCAAATCAAGAATATTACATCTTGGTTTATTCTGGTTCAATTAGGATCAAGAAGAACTTGCCAAATCTCCAAACAGGGTAAATTGGAATCACTTCGGATGAAAGTGAGATAAAATTTTCATTAGAACTCCTATGATATTGATTCAAGTTCAGGGTAATTGTCCAGTGATTTATGAATCCAAATCAAGCATAGTACATCTTGGTTCATTCTGGTTTGATTAGAATCAAGAATAAATTGTCAAATCTCCAAACAGTGTAAATTGGAATCACTTCGGTTGAAAGTAAGATAACTTCTTCATCATAACTCCTATGATATTGATTCAATTTCAGGTTGATTCTCCACTGATTTATAACATCTTGATTCATTCTTTGCTTTATAACATCTTCATCATAACTCCTATTATATTGATTCAATTTCAGGGTGATTATGCACTGATTTATAAATCCAAATTAAACTTATAAAATATTGATTCATTCCGTTTTAAATAGAATCAAGGAGAAATTGTAATCTTCAAAAAGAGTAAACTAGATTCACTTCGATTGAAAGTGGGATAACTTCTTCATCATAACTCCTATGATATTGATTCAAATTAAGGGTGATTAACCACTTATTTTTGTGTCTAAATGAAACTTCTTACATTGGGATTCATTCTGGTTTGATTAGAATCAATAATAAATTGTCAAATCTCCAAACAGGATAAACTAGAATTACTTCGACTGAAAGTGAGATAACTTCTTCATCATAAATCCTATGATATTGGTTCAACTTAAGGGTAAATAATCAGTGATTTATGTATCCAAATGAAACTTATTACATCTTGATTCATTCTAGTTTGATTAGAATCAATAAGAAATTGTCAAATCTCCAAACAGAGTAAACTAGAACCACTTCGGTTGAAAGTGGGATAACTTTTTCATCATAACTCGTATGATATTGATTCAACATCGGGGTGATTCTCCATTGATTTAGAAATCCAAATCAAGAATATTACATCTTGGTTTATTCTGGTTCAATTAGGATCAAGAAGAACTTGCCAAATCTCCAAACAGGGTAAATTGAAATCACTTCAGATGAAAGTGAGATAAAATTTTCATTAGAACTCCTATGATATTGATTCAAGTTCAGGGTAATTGTCCAGCGATTTATGAATCCAAATCAATCATATTACATCTTGGTTCATTCTGGTTTGATTAAAATCAAGAATAAATTGTCAAATCTCCAAACAGTGTAAATTGGAATCACTTCGGTTGAAAGTGAGATAACTTCTTCATCATAACTCCTATGATATTGATTCAATTTTAGGTTGATTCTCCACTGATTTATAACATCTTGATTCATTCTTTGATTTATAACTTCTTCATCATAACTCCTATTATATTGATTCAATTTCAGGGTGATTATGCACTGATTTATAAATCCAAATTAAACTTATAAAATATTGATTCATTCCATTTTAAATAGAATCAAGAAGAAATTGCAAAATCTTCAAAAAGGGTAAACTAGATTCACTTCGAATGAAAGTGGGATAACTTCTTCATCATAACTCCTATGATATTGATTCAAATTAAGGGTGATTAACCACTTATTTTTGTGTCGAAATGAAACTTCTTACATTGGGATTCATTCTGGTTTGATTAGAATCAATAATAAATTGTCAAATCTCCAAACAGGATAAACTAGAATTACTTCGACTGAAAGTGAGATAACTTCTTCATCATAAATCCTATGATATTGGTTCAACTTACGGGTAAATAATCAGTGATTTATGTATCCAAATGAAACTTATTACATCTTGATCCATTCTAGTTTGATTAGAATCAATAAGAAATTGTCAAATCTCCAAACAGAGTAAACTAGAACCACTTCGGTTGAAAGTGGGATAACTTTTTCATCATAACTCGTATGATATTGATTCAACATCAGGGTGATTCTCCACTGATTTAGAAATCCAAATCAAGAATATTACATCTTGGTTTATTCTGGTTCAATTAGGATCAAGAAGAACTTGTCAAATCTCCAAACAAGGTAAATTGGAATCACTTCGGATGAAAGTGAGATAAAATTTTCATTAGAACTCCTATGATATTGATTCAAGTTCAGGGTAATTGTCCAGTGATTTATGAATCCAAATAAATCATATTACATCTTGGTTCATTCTGGTTTGATTAGAATCAAGAATAAATTGTCAACTCTCCAAACAGTGTAAATTGAAATCACTTTGGTTGAAAGTGAGATAACTTCTTCATCATAACTCCTATGATATTGATACAATTTCAGGTTGATTCTCCACTGATTTATAACATCTTGATTCATTCTTTGCTTTATAACTTCTTCATCACAACTCCTATTATATTGATTCAATTTCAGGGTGATTATGCACTGATTTATAAATCCAAATTAAACTTATAAAATATTGATTCATTCCGTTTTAAATAGAATCAAGAAGAAATTGTAAAATCTTCAAAAAGAGTAAACTAGATTCACTTCGATTGAAAGTGGGATAACTTCTTCATCATAACTCCTATGATATTGATTCAAATTAAGGGTGATTAACCACTTATTCTTTGTGTGGAAATGAAACTTCTTACATTGGGATTCATTCTGGTTTGATTAGAATCAATAATAAATTGTCAAATTTCCAAACAAGATAAACTAGAATTACTTCGACTGAAAGTGAGATAACTTCTTCATCATAAATCTTATGACATTGGTTCAACTTACGGGTAAATAATCAGTGATTTATGTATCCAAGTGAAACTTCTTGCATCTTGATTCATTCTAGATTGAATAGAATCAATAAGAAATGGTCAAATCTCCAAACAAAGTAAATTAGAACCACTTCGGTTGAAAGTGAGATAACTTTTTCATCATAACTCGTACGATATTGATTCAATATCAGGGTCATTCTCCACTGATTTAGAAATCCAAATCAAGAATATTACATCTTGGTTTATTCTGGTTCAATTAGGATAAAGAAGAACTTGCAAAATCTCCAAACAGTGTAAATTGGAATCACTTCGGATGAAAGTGAGATAAATTTTTCATTAGAGCTCCTATGATATTGATTCAAGTTCAGGGTAATTCTCCACTGATTTATGAATCCAAATCAAGCATACTACATCTTGGTTCATTCTGGTTTGATTAGAATCAAGAATAAATTGTCAAATCTCCAAACAGTGTAAATTGGAATCACTTCGGTGGAAAGTGAGATAACTTCTTCATCATAACTCATATGATATTGATTCAATTTCAGGGTGATTCTCCACTGATTTATAACATCTTGATTCATTCTTTGCTTTATAACTTCTCCATCATAACTCCTATGATATTGATTCAATTCCAGGGTGATTATGCACTGATTTATAAATCCAAATTAAACTTATAAAATATTGATTCATTTCGTTTTAAATAGAATCAAGAAGAAATTGCAAAATCTTCAAAAAGAGTAAACTAGATTCACTTTGATTGAAAGTGGGATGACTTCTTCATTATAACTCCTATGATATTGATTCAAATTAAGGGTGATTAACCACTTATTTTTGTGTTGAAATGAAACTTCTTACATTTGGATTCATTCTGGTTTGATTAGAATCAATGATAAATTGTCAAATCTCCAAACATGATAAACTAGAATCACTTCGACTGAAAGTGAGATAACTTCTTCATCATAAATCCTATGATATTGATTCAACTTAAGGGTGAATAATCACTGATTTATGTATCCAAATGAAACTTATTACATCTTGATTCATTCTAGTTTGATTAGAATTAATAAGAAATTTTCAAATCTCCAAACAGAGTAAACTAGAACCACTTCAGTTGAAAGTGGGATAACTTTTTCATCATAACTCGTATGATATTGATTCAAGTTCAGGGTGATTCACCACTGATTTATGAATCAAATCAAGAATATTAAGTAGTGGTTCATTCTGCATTGATTAGAATCTAGAAATAATTGCCAAATCTCCAAACATGGTAAATTGGAATCACTTCGGTTGAAAGTGAGATAATTTCTTCATCATAACTCCTATGATATTTATTTAAGTTCAGGTTGATTCTACACTGATTTATGAATCCAAATCAATCATATTACACCATGGTTAATTCTGGTTTGATTAGAATCAAGAATAAATTGCCAAATCTCCAAACAATGTAAATTGGAATCACTTCGGTTGAAAGTGAGATAACTTCTTCATCATAACTCCTATGATATTGATTCAATTTCAGGGTTATTCTCCACTGATTTATAAATCCAAATTAAACTTATAACATCTTGGTTCATTCTGTTTTAAATAGAATCAACAAGAAATTACAAAATCTTCAAAAAGAGTAAACTGGATTCACTTCTGTTGAAAGTTGGATAACTTTTTCTTCATTATTATTCATTCTGGTTTTATGTGTCCAAAGAAGCTTCTTACATCATTATTCATTCTGGTTTGATTAGAATCAATAAGAATCTGTTAAATCCCAAAATAGAGTAAACTGGAATCACTTCAGTTGAAAGTGGGATAACTTTTTCATCATAACTCGTATGATATTGATTCAACATCAGGGTGATTCTCTATTTATGAATCCAAATCAAGCATATTACGTCGTGGTTCATTCTGGTTTGATTAGAATCAAGAAGAAATTGTCAAATCTCCAAACATGATAAATTGGAATCACTTCGGTTGAAAGTGAGATATTTTTTTCATCATAACTCCAATGATATTGATTTAAGTTCAGGGTGATTCTCCACTGATTTATGAATCCAAATCAAGCATATTAATCTGTGGTTCATTCTGGTTTGATTAGAATCAAGAATCGAAAGAATTGAACGAGGAGCCGTATGAGGTGAAAATCTCATGTCCGGTTTTGTAGCAACGAATGCACTTTTTCACTCTTTCCTATACTAGGAGACTTCACTTGGAAAAGAAAAATTGCTAAATCTCTAAACATTGTAAATTGGAATCACTTCGGTTGAAAGTGAGATAACTTATTCATCATAACCCCTATGATATTGATTCAATTTCAGGGTGATTCTCCACTGATTTATAAATCCCAATTAAATTTATAACATCTTGATTCATTTTGTTTTAAATAGAATCAAGAAAAAATTGCAAAATCTTCAAAAAGAGTAAACTGGATTCACTTCGATTGAAAGTGGGATAACTTCTTCATCATAACACCTATGATTTTGATTCAAATTAAATGTGATTAACCACTTATTTTTGTGTCGAAATGAAAATTCTAACATTGTGATGCATTCTGGTTTGATTAGAATCACTAAGAAATTGTCAATTCTCCAAACAGAGTAAACTAGAACTAGTTCGGTTGAAAGTGGGATAACTTTTTCATCATAACTCATATGATATTGATTCAACATCAAGGTGATTCTGCACTGATTTAGAAATCCAAATCAAGAATATTACATCTTGGTTTATTCTGGTTCAATTAGGATCAAGAAGAACTTGCCAAATCTCCAAACAGGGTAAATTGGAATCACTTCGGATGAAAGTGAGATAAAATTTTCATTAGAACTCCTATGATATTGATTCAAGTTCAGGGTAATTGTCCAGTGATTTATGAATCCAAATCAATCATATTACATCTTGGTTCATTCTGGTTTGATTAGAATCAAGAATAAATTGTCAAATCTCCAAACAGTGTAAATTGGAATCACTTCGGTTGAAAGTGAGATAACTTCTTCATCATAACTCCTATGATATTGATTCAATTTCAGGTTGATTCTCCACTGATTTATAACATCTTGATTCATTCTTTGCTTTATAACTTCTTCATCATAACTCCTATTATATTGATTCAATTTCAGGGTGATTATGCACTGATTTATAAATCCAAATTAAACTTATAAAATATTGATTCATTCCGTTTTAAATAGAATCAAGAAGAAATTGTAAAATCTTCAAAAAGAGTAAACTAGATTCACTTCGATTGAAAGTGGGATAACTTCTTCATCATAACTCCTATGATATTGATTCAAATTAAGGGTGATTAACCACTTATTTTTGTGTCGAAATGAAACTTCTTACATTGGGATTCATTCTGGTTTGATTAGAATCAATAATAAATTGTCAAATCTCCAAACAGGATAAACTAGAATTACTTCGACTGAAAGTGAGATAACTTCTTCATCATAAATCCTATGATATTGGTTCAACTTAAGGGTAAATAATCAGTGATTTATGTATCCAAATGAAACTTATTACATCTTGATCCATTCTAGTTTGATTAGAATCAATAAGAAATTGTCAAATCTCCAAACAGAGTAAACTAGAACCACTTCGGTTGAAAGTGGGATAACTTTTTCATCATAACTCGTATGATATTGATTCAACATCAGGGTGATTCTCTATTTATGAATCCAAATCAAGCATATTAGTCGTGGTTCATTCTGGTTTGATTAGAATCAACATTAAGGTGATTCTCCACTGATTAAAGAGTCGATATCAAGCTTAGTAAATCTTGATTCATTCTGGTTTGTTTAGAATCAAGAAGAAATTTCCAACTCTCCAAACATGGTAAACTGGAATCACTTCAATTGAAAGTGGGATAACTTCTTCATCATAACTGATATGATATTGATTCAAATTAAGGGTCATTAACCACTACTTTATGTGTCCAAATGAAGCTTCTCACATCATGATTCATTATGTTTTGATTAAAATCAATAAGAAATTGTTAAATCTCAAAACAGAGTAAACTAGAATCACCTCGGTTGAAAGTGGGATAACTTCTTTATCATAACTTGTATGATATTGTGTCAACATCAGGTTGATTATCAACTTATCTATGAGTCAAAATTAAGATTCTGACATCATGATTCATTCTGATTTTATTAGAATCAAGAAAAAAATTCCAAATTTCCAAATATGGTAAACTGAAATCACTTCGGTTCAAAGTAGGATAACTTCTTTATCATAACTCCTATGATATTGATTTCACTTCAGAGTGATTCTCCATTGGTTTATTAATCCAAAATCAAGCTTATTGCATCTCGATTTATTCTTGTTTGTTTAGAATCAAGAAAAATTTGCCAAATGTCCAAACTTGGTAAATCAGAATCACTTCGATTGAAAGTGAGATAACTTCTTCATCATAACTCCTATTATATTGGTTCAACTTCAGGGTGATTTTCCACCGATTTATGAATCCAAATTACGCTTGCAACATCGTGATTCATTCTGATTTAATTAGAATCAAGAAGAAATTGAAAATCTCCAAACATAGTAAACTAGAATCACTTCAATTGAATAACTTCATCATAACGCCTATGATATTGATTCTACTTAAAGGTCATTAACCACCGATTTATGTGTCAAAGTGAAGCTTCTTACATCATGTTTATTCTGGTTTAATTAGAACCAATAAGAAATTGTCAGATCTTTAAACAGAGTAAATTGGTATCACTTCGGTTGAAAGTGGGATAACTTCTTCATCATAACTCCTATGATATTGATTCAACTTCAGGGTAATTATACTGGGATTTATGATTCCAAATCAAGATTATTACATCGTGATTCATTATGGTTTTATTAGAATCAATAAGAAATTGCAAAATTTCCAAACATGATAAACTAGAATCACTTCGATTGAAAGTGAGATAATTTCTTCATCATTACTCCTATGATAATGATTCAACATCAGAGTGATTCTACACTGATTTATGAGTAGAATAAAGCTTCTGACGCCGTGATTCATTCTGGTTTTATTAGAATCAAGAAGAAATTGCAAACCTCCAAACAGAGTAAACTAGAATGACTTCGGTTGAAAGTGGGATAACTTCTTCATGTTAACTCGTATGATATTAATTCAACATCAGGGTGATTTTCCACTGATTTTATGAGTCAAAATCAAGATTCTAACATCATGATTCATTCTAGTTTTCTTATAATCAAGAACAAATTGCCATATCTCTAAACATGGTAAGATATTGATTCAACTTCAGGGTGATTCTCTACTTATTAATGAATCCAAATTAATCTTGTAACATCGTGATTCATTATGGTTTGAATAGAATCAAGAGAAATTGTCAAATCTCCAAACAGGGTAATATTGAATCACTTTGATTGAAAGTGTGATAACTTCTTCATCATAACTCCTATGAAATTGATTTTACATAAGGGTCATTAATAACCGATTTATGTGTAAAAATGAAGCTTTTTACATCCTGATTCATTCTGGTTTGATTAGAATCAATAAGATATTCTCAAATCTCCAAAAAGGGGAAACTGGAATCAATTTGGTTAAAAGTGGGATAAGTTGTACATCATAACTCCTGTAATATTGATTCAACTTCAGGGTGAGCCTCCACTGATTTACGAGTCCGAATGAAGCTTAGTACATAGTGATTAATTCTTGTTTGATTAGAGTCAAGAAGAAATTACCAAATCTCCAAATAGGGTAAATTGGAATCACTTCGATTGAAAGTGGGATAACTTCTTCATCATAACTCCTATGATATTGATTCAAATTTAGGGCCATTAACCACGGATTTATGTGTCCAAAGAAGCTTTTTACATCATTATTCATTCTGGTTTAATTAGAATCAATAAGAAGCTGTTAAATCCCAAAACAGAGTAAACTGGAATCACTTCGGTTGAAAGTGGGATAAGTTATTCATCATAACTCCTATGATATTGATTCTACTTCATGGTGATTCTCCAATTATTTATGAATTCAAATTAAGCTAATAATATCGTGATTCATTATGGTTTGAATTGAATCATGAGAAATTGTCAAATCTCCAAACATGGTAAACTGGAATGACTTCGATTGAAAGTGGGATAACTTCTTCATCATAACTCCTATTGCATTGATTCTACTTACGGTTCATTAATCACAGATTAATGTGTCAAAATGAAGTTTCTTACATCATGATTGTGTAACGACAGTGAATCAATAAAGTGGACCCATTTTTTTATTGAAACCCATAACTATTTTATTTTCCCACATTGGAAGTTTGGAAAACCTACCTCCCTTCCCTTCTCCTATATAAGAAACTCCACCCCTCTACTTTATTTTCATCAACTCAAAAGGACTGCTTTGCGTGTGACAGTTGTTGAATTATTTGACGACCAGTCACAAAGTAGTTTTCTAGCAAGATCGAGTTTTCGGGCGAGTTCTCGAGCAATATATCTGGTAAGTTTATTGTGTCCCTATTTCTAGTCTTGGAAATTTTTAGTTAGAGGAATTTCTAGTTTAGGAAACCTGCCATTTTAGGATATTTTCTATCGAGGAAAGTTGTTATTTTAGGATAGTTGCTATTCTAGGAAAATTGCTATTTTAGGAAAATTGCTATTTTAGGAAAATTGCTATTTTAGGAAAGTTACTCTTTTAGGAAATTTGCTATTTTAGGAAACTTTCCATTTTGGAACTTTATTCCGGAGACTATGAGTCTAAGTCGTTGATTCTCCCGTGTTGGAGTTGATCATCTTCCGTTGACAGCCAATGGCAAAGGTGAGGGCTACTCCGTATAATCCAGTGCTAGTTTAGTACTACTATTATGAAAAGATTAGTTTCAAAACATGTTCCGTCTCTGTGAATCGAGTCTGCATGAGAGTCTTATTTGTTATAATTTTATCCTTGCTAAACCGGATATATGATGTTAGAGGATTCAATGGTTGAGTGAACTGAGTGATGTTAAAACTGCTATATATATGTATATAATTATGAATCTGTTTGTGTGGATTGCGGGTGCACATAGATGTTTGTGTAAGCCGCTGACGAGCAGTGTGATTGCGGGTGCACAAAGATGTTTTATTTTATCTTTGAATTGCAACATTTATTCAGTTGTATTTTATCTTTGGATTTATGGTGTTTCAAGATATTTATGAGATTTCAGATTATTTATTTATTTTGTTATTATTTTATTATTTCGAAAATACAGGTTTCACAATTTGGTATCAGAGAGGGTTCCGTCCCGCCCCCAACCGGGGATGGCGATTTATGGGACCTGGTTTTAATCGGATTTTTGATGGTTTTCAAAACAATTTGGAGATTTTGAAATTTTGAAGAAATAACACCTTTCTGGTAGTATTATTCCTTAAACAAGCGTTGGTATCTGATTTCATCAAAAATTGACTGTTTGGTTTTTCTTTTAGATGCCCCCACGAAGGAGAGTTGGTCGTCCGCAGACCGCCAGAGCTGCTCGAGAGGCTGGAGATGAGCATGTGCCACCAGCAGTTTCACAGAATACGGTTCTGCCAGTTGATCAGGATGCTTTGAGGTAGATGGTGCAGGATGCGGCTCGACAGGCTGCTCAAGATGCAGTCCAGCAGGTTGCCCAGGCAACAGCTCAGGAGGTTGTGCGACAGTTGGCTGCAGCTCAGCAGGAACAACGAGGACCTCAGGTTCAGGTGCAGCATGGTCCGCAGATTCACGTGCAGCAGGGCGCCCTAGTTTAGGTTCAGAGGGACCCACAAATTCCAGGTCAGCAGCCTCCCGTTCAACAGGTTCCAGGGGTTTTTCAGGTCCCACCACCACTACCACCTCTTCCAGGGCAGGCTCCTGAGTGTAATGAGGCGCTCCTTAGAGTGTTGTAGCAGTTGAAGTACGTGGATTTAGAGAAATTTGAGGGAACAGTAGAGCCCATGGTTGCTCATGATTGGAGACATAGGTTGGTGACATGTCTGGAGACTATTCATTGTCCACGACGACTCTGCCGTAATATCGATGTGTTATATCTGCGTGGGAATGCGGCAGCATGGTGGGATGGAGTGCGAGTGACACATCAGGGCAAACTGACATATGAGTTTTTCCTTGAAGCATTCGACAAGAAGTACTTTTCAAGGGAAGCCTTACACCAGAAGAAAAATGACTTTGAGCATCTGAGACAGGGTACTAGGACTATCAGGGAGTATGAGCGGCAGTTTAGCCAACTTTGTATGTTTGGTGGTAATAATATGGATGAGGAGGATCTGATCAGGAGATTCTTAGATGGGATGCGAGTTGATCTTCGCGGCAGATGCAGTGTGGAAACTTACACTAACTTGGAGGATCTGGTAGAAAAGGCTGCTGTGCAGGAGACATGTATTTCTGAGGAGTAGAAATTCTCCAAGGCAACTCAACATAAGTCTGAAAGGACTTTTGAATCGGAAAAGAATACATGGGAACAATTAGGAGCACCCAAATGCGGCAGTTGCCATCGCCACCATTTTGGAGAGTGTGTCAACTGTTTTAGTTGTGGAAGGATGGGCCATGTGTCCAAGTATTGCTGGATCAGACCAGCAGATGTTCAGGGTACCGAGCAGATTGCAACTCCAGCAGCGGTACGTGAGAGTTGCTATAATTGTGGTCAGATGGGTCATTTTTTGAGGAAGTGTCCGAGGAGGGGACATGCTACAATTACACCACCGGCTAAACATCCAACCATAGCTCCACGATTATTTGCAGCAGGAGTTTAACGACAGAATTGAGCTGATTGATGGTATGTATCTTTCACCTTGGTAGTTTACGGTTGTGCATGTTGTCTTTTTGTGGTTATCATGTGTAGTTTAAAAAATAGTGTCTATTATCGTTTACGATTGAGTGTGAGACATTTTTTTAACTTTTTGATAAGAGAGTTTTGCATATTTCAATGTGTCCTCAACAGGCAAGGTGTCAATCTAACAGAGTTTATTCAAGTCCAAGATAACATATTCCTTTGGTCGGCGCAAAGACGCTAGGAACTATGGGTATTTCTAGATATTTATCATACTCGGGGGGGGAGGGGAGCGATGAGTCATATCACCAACAAGAGTTCAAGAGAAGATGTTCTAGGGATGATGACCATGGTCAGTCAAAGTTGGTTGTAGACAAGACAGATTCAACAAGAGGCACGAGTTAAGGAGATTTTGATGATGCCAGATTTCTTAGAACTCTTTTTGGATGTTATTAGACATTCGGTCAATGATTTGAATTTGAGGGTGAATTCCTCATTAGTAGGGGAGAATTGTAACGACCGTGATTCAATAAAGTGGGCCCATTTTTTTTTTATTAAAACCCATAACTATTTTACATTGTCCCACATTGGAAGTTTGGAAAACCTACCTCCCTTCCCTTCTGCTATATAACAAACTCCACCACTCCACTTTATTTTCATCAAATCAAAGCAGTGCTTTGCGTGTGACAGTTGTTTAATTATTCGACAACCAGTCACAAATTAATTTTCTAGCAAGATTTTCGGGCGAGTTTCAGGCGAGTTCTCGAGCGATATTTCTGGTACGTTTATCGCCTCCCTATTTCTAGTCTTGGAAATTTTTAGTGAGAGGAATTTATAGTTTAAGAAACCTACCATTTTAGGATAGTTGCTATTTTAGGACAGTTGCTATTTTAGGAAAATTGCTATTTTAGGAAAATTGCTATATTAGGGAAATTGCTATTTTAGGAAAGTTACTATTTTAGGAAAATTGCTATTTTAGGAAAGTTTCCATTTTTTGGAACTTTATTCCTGAGACTATGTGTGACAGCCCTTTGACCCTAACCCCTTCCATGTGATACAACCTGCCCGAAGTCACCCATAGACCTCGGCTCACAAATAGGTTATTGGTGAGGTGCGAACCCAGGACCTCACCCTTTAACAACTCTCCCACAGAGAAGTTGTCACCAATTGATCTGCAGTTCAATTGGTGACAGCTTCTCTGTGAGAGAGTTGTTAAAGTGTGAGGTCTTGGGTTCGAACCTCACCAATAACCTATTTGTGAGCTGAGGCCTATGGGTGAATTCGGGCAGGTTGTATCACAGGGGAAGGGTTAGGGTTGATGCGCTGCAGCGCCAGCTAGGTCCCACGGGGAGGGTTGTCACACTATGAGTCTAAGTCGTTGATTCTCTCATTTTGCAGTTGATTATCTTTCGTTGACAGCCAGTGGCAAAGGTGAGGGCTACTCCGTATAATCCAAAACTACTATTATTATGAAAAGTTTAGTTTCAAAACATGTTCCGTTTTGTGAATCGATTCTGAATGAGAGTCTTATTTGTTATTATTTTATGCTTGCTAAACCGGATATAGGATGTTAGAGGATTCAATAGTTGAGTGAATTGAGTGATGTTAAAACTTCTATATATATATATATGTATATAATTATGAGTCGTTTGTGTGGGTTGCGGTTGCACATAGACGTTTGTGTAAGCCGCCGACGAGCAGTGTGATTGCGGGTGCACAGAGACGTTTGTGTAAGCCGCCGACGAGTAGTGAGATTGCGGGGGTACAAAGACGTTTGTATCAGTCGCCAACGCGCAGAGGGTGTGAGTACAGAGATGAACTACTGTACTAGTCGCATGGAGTTATACATATATCCTAATGAGGAAATGCAGGGTGCAAAGAGTAGCTATGTACTATCAGCATATTGGTTGTATTATATGCGTTAGATGCATTGATTGTTTTGTGTGGTGTAATAGGCACCGTGTTTTCTTCATGCTAGAGCTAGGCCTACATAGTCGTAGTGCTATGTACAAAGTGAGCGGTTTGCAGTTTAGCATCCCTTACCTCAGTGAGTGACTCGCCTGTTACTCACCCCTCTTTCTTTCTCCCCTTCCAGGTGAGACTGGCGAGCATGAGTGCCCCTATCGGACTGATGCTTTGGGACTGATTTCTTTCGTGTTATTTTCAGACTTCAATTTTACGTTATTATCGACATTTATTCAGTTCTATTTTATCATTGGATTTATGGTGTTTTGAGTTATATATGAGATTTTAGATTATTTATTTATTTTGTTATTATTTTATAATTTCGAAAATAAGGGTTTCACAGATTGATTCTGGTTTGATTAGAATCAATAAGACACTCCCAACTCTCCAAACATGGTAAACTGGAATCACTTTGATGAAAGTGGGATAAGTTTTTCATCATAACTCTTATGATATTGATTCAAATTCAGGGTGATCCTCCACTGATTTACGAATCCAAATGAAGCTTAGTACATCGTGATTAATTCTTGTTTGATTAGAGTCAAGAAGAAATTACCAAATCACCAGACATAATAAACTAGAATCACTTCAATTGAAAATGGGATAACTTCATCATAACTCCTATGATATTGATTCAACTTAAGGGTAATTAACCACTGATTTATGTGTCCAAAGAAGATTCTTACATCATGATTCATTCTGGTTTGATTAGAATCAATAAGAAATTGTTAAATCTCAAAACAAAGTAAATTGGAATCACTTTGGTTGAAAGTGAGATAACTTCTTCATCATAACTCGTATGATATTGATTCAAGATCAGAGTGATTCTCCACTGATTTATGAGTCAAAATCGAGCTTCTGACATCGTGATTCATTCTCATTTTATTAGAATAAAAAAAAAATCCAAATTTCTAAACAGGATAAATTGGAATCATTTCAGTTGAAAATGGGATAACTTGTTCATCATAACTCGTATGATATTGATTCAACATCAAGGTGATTCTCCACTTATTTATGAGTCAAATTCAAGTTTTTGAAATCGAGATTCATTCTGATTTAATTAGAATCAATAAAAAATTACCAAATTTTCAAACAGGGTAAATTGGAATCACTTCGATTGAAAGTCGGATAACTTCTTCATCATAACTCCTATGATATTGATTCAACTTCAAGGGGATTCTCCATTTATTCATGAATCCAAATCAAGCTTATTAAATCGTGATTCATTCTGGTTTGATTAGAATCAAGAAGAAATTGCCAAATCTACAAATAGGGTAAATTGAAATCACTTCGGTTGAAAGTGAGATAACTATGATATTGATTCAAATTCAGGGTGATTCTCCACTGATTTATGAATCCAAATTAAGTTTATAACATCATGATTCATTCTGGTTTAATTATAAAAAAGAGCAAATTGCCAAATCTCTAAACAGGGTAAACTGGAATCACTTCGGTTGAAAGTAGAATAACTTCTTCATCACAACTCCTATGATATTGATTCAACTTCAGGGTGATTCTCCACTTATTTATAAATCCAAATTAAGCTTATAACATCTTGATTTATTATGGTTTGAATAGAATCAAGAAAAATTGACAAATCTCCAAAAAGGTAAACTGGAATCACTTCAATTGAAAGTGGGATAACTTCGTCATCATAACTCCTATTATATTGATTCTACTTAAGGGTCATTAATCACAGATTTATGTGTCCAAATGAATCTTCTTACATCATCATAACTCCTATGATATTTATTCAACTTCAGGGTGATTCTCCACTGATATTTTAGTCAAGATCAAGCTTCTGGCATCTTGATTCATTTTGGTTTTATTAGAATCAAGAATAAATTGCCAAATCTCCAAACAAGGTAAATTGGAATGACTTTGATTGAAAGTGGGATGACTTCTTCATCATAACTTCTATGATATTGATTAAACTTCAGAGTGATTCTCAACTGATTTAAGAGTCTAAATCAAGCTTAGTACATCGTGATTCATTCTGGTTAGATTAGATTCAAGAAGAAATTGCCAAATCTCCAAACAGGATAAACTGGAATCACTTTGATTGAAAGTGAGATAACTTATTATTCATAACTCCTATGATATTGATTCAACATCAGGGTGATTCTCCACTGATTTATAAGTTAAAATAAAGCTTTTTACATAGTGATTCATTGTGGTTTTATTAGAATAAAGAACGAATTGCCAAACCTATAACAAGGGTAAAATAGAATCACTTTGGTAGATAATGGGATAACTTCTTTATCATAACTCCTTTGATATTGATTCAACTTAAGGGTGATTCTCCACTGATTTATGAATCCAAATTTAGCTTATAACATCGTAATTTTTCTGGTTTTAATAGAATCAAAAACAAATTGTCAAATCTTCAAACAAGGTAAACTGCAATCACTTTGGTTTAAAGTGGGATAACTTCTACATCATAACTCGTATGATATTGATTCAACTTCAGGGTGATTCTCCACTTATTTATCAGTCAAAATCAAGCTTCTGGCATAGTGATTCATTTTTTTATTATAATCAAGAATAAATTGCCAAATCTCCAAACATGATAAACTAGAATCACTTCGATCAAAAGTGGGATAAATTCTTCATCATAACTCCTATGATATATATTAATTTAACTTCAGGGTGATTCTCCAATGACTATGAGTCTGAATCATGCGTATTATCCACTGATTATGAGTCCGAATCAAGTGTAGTACTTCGTGATTCCTTATGGTTAAATTAGAATCAAGAAGAAATTGCAAAATATCCAAACATGATAAACTGGAATCACTTTGATTGAAAGTGGGATAATGTAACACTCGCATTTTTAGTTTGACTTAATAAATAATAATCTTTCTGAAAACTCCACTTTATTACTTAGCGTAGTCAACTTAACACCATAAATCCATCAATAGAATAAAATCTGGAAAAATATCCATAAACGTAAATCCATAAGTCTGAAAAGAAAAACACCCAAAACACCAATCTAAAATGAATCACTCCTCCTCAGCAGTCTCACCTGAAAGGGGAAGAAATAGGGGTGAGCAACAGGGGACTCACTCAGTGAGGTATGAGATGCTAAACCCAAAGTCCATGGACCGGTCATAACATTCTGAATAAATATAATTTAATTCTAACACATAACAAACACAGTACCTAAAGTACCCAAAGAACAAACAATGGTCCTAGCGAGGTACACCCGTTGCCCACTAACAGGCCAAAAACAAACAACGCCGAATATGTGCTCGGTAACACACGCCGGAAGACGATTTATCGACCTACTAGCCGTGGCAACAACATGTCGACTATGCTGTGCCACAGCATCTCACAAAACATACTGGTCACAAACCGTCCTACAGAAGTACGTCTCCGTAGTCGACCATAACCTTTCACCTTAATTCTCAACAGATATTTATAATTATATATATATATTTATATTTAATATCAATTATCAAAGAACAAGCAAAGTTGAACCCTCTAACACCCTATATCCGGTTTAACAGAGAACCTAATAACTAAACAAGCAGACTCTAATAGACTCAATTCACGAAGACGGAACATATTAGAACTAAATTATGTCTATTCAAAATCCTAAGTCGTGTACAAGAAGTTTAGAAATAGCCCTCGCCTTAGAAATGTGGGAAAAGTGTTGTCTATGAACTCCAGCTGCTCAAACAAACTCCAAATCTGAAATCAGGGCGAAAAATCGAGTCAGAACGCCTTTCGAACGGTCAAAAACGGATAACCGGTGCTCTGGTCAAAAAGTCAACCCGCAGGTCAAAGGTCAACCCGGTCAACTCTGACCCAAGCCGGTCAACCCTTGACCAAGTTGAAATCGAGTTAAACCAACTGGTTTACCTTAATCGGATTTGATTTCAATTGGACCAGATTTAAATCAATTTCGAACCGGCTTAATTCTAACCAAAAATCAATTCTAATAACAGACAAAACCGAAAATCAATTATTAAACCGAACCGGTTTGACCGGTCAGCGAATTGACTCGCTGAGTTGAATCAGCCGAGTCGCCGAGTCACCGGCGAGTCAGTGAGTCAACTGGCGAGTCACCGGTGACCGGTCGCTGGCGGCGATGGCGGCTTACCGAAAAAGTCACCGGTGGCGGCAACACGGCGGAGATGGCGGCTCCGGCAGACAGCGGCGTGTGGGGATCACGCGCGGCTGCTCCGGCAGACGGCGGCATGTGGGGCTCACGCGCGGCTGCTCCGGCGACCTGCGACGGCGCGTGGCGGCGGCTCTCCGGCTGATCTTCCTGCTCCTGACTCGTCTCGACGTCCCGAACACGATGGTGGCCTTAGATTTGTGAAAAACCAACACGGTTTGAGAGATACGATCGATTTTCTAAACGGTAATAACACAACACGCGGCCACGACGGTTTTCAGAGGTTACCTTTGACAATTTCCAGGGGTGGGGTGTCCGATCTCGACTTTGGCAACGGTGGCTGAGGCTGATCGGTTCTAGATCTCCCTGACGCACAGCTTCTGCAAAGATTCGACGCGTCTAAGCTTTTCTGAAAAAAAAATGAATTGAAGCTCTAATTTATAGAAAAAATACTAGGGTTTCCAGCAGGTTAAATGGGCTTTGCTGGGCCCTTGGATTTGGGTCGTTACAATTCCCCCCCCCCCCCTAATAAGGGATTCGACCCCAAATCCTGCTCACGGTCCGACTGCCCAATATCATCCTGAAAAAGCTCTGGATAATCTGCCCTCATCTGAGATTTTGCCTCCCATCTGCTATTTTAGGAAAATTGCTATTTTATGAAATTTGCTATTTTAGGTAAGTTTCCACTTAAGGAAAGTTTCCATTTTTGGAACTTTATTTCTTGAGACTCTTAGTCTAAGTCGTTGATTCTCTCGTGTTGCAGTTGACCATCTTCCATTGACAGCCACTGGCAAAGGTGAGGGTCTATTCCGTAAATCATGTTACTAGTGTAGAATTCTTTCTATCGTCGTTTAGTTTCGAAACATGTTCCGTCTGATTGGATGGAGTCTTGTGTGATAGTTAGGATTCAATGTAAACTGGAATTAGGGGTCTAGAGGATTCAACTTGATATGGATTGACTGATGTTAAATGATGTTATATATATATATATATATATATATATATATATATATATATATATATATATTTATATTTATATATATATATATATATGTATACATAGTTATGAGTAGGGACTATGTGATGAGGGCGGCTGTTAAGAGAGATCTGGATTAGCAATGCTTATGAGGGAGGCTGTTCAGAGAGATCTGGATTAGCAAAGCTTATGAGGGCGGAGGTTCGGAGACATCCGGGCTATCGACGCATATTTGAGGGCGGGGGTTCAGAGACGTTTGGGCTATCGACGCATATTTGAGTGGGATGTGGTGCAGAGACGTTTGCATTCGACGCTTATCGGTTACGGGCGGGGGTCCAGAGATGTCTGGGCTAGCGATGTTTATTATGATGTCGTATATCCGTATGAGGAGAATGCGGGGTGCATGAGTTAGTTATGCACTATCAGCGCATTGTTTGTTCTGTGTGATGCTTTAGGCGTCGTGTTTGTTCATGCTAGGGCTAAACTTCCATAGTGGGAGTTCTATTTATTTAGTCAGTGGTTTGCGTGTCTAGCATCCAATACCTCACTGAGTGACTCCCCTGTTACTCACCCCTCTTTCTCCCCCTTTCAGGTGAGCATGACGAGTAGTCGGATATATGGACGGTTTTGTGTCTTGGGGGATCGTCGTATTGTATATCGGTTTTCATTCGGTTTTATTCGAATTTTTGATATAAATTTTTCTGGTTATTCAATGTAAAAAAACGATTTATCTTGTGTATATTTTATTTCTGTTTCTAAATTTAAAAATGATTTATCCCACTTTTATTTTATTTAATATTTTAATATATGTTATTTGATATTTTTATAAATCGGTTTAATTCGATTTTTGTACCGGTAGTAGCACGCCGTTCTCAAGAGAGGAGGAGACGGGTGTTACAATTGGTATGAGTGCTAGTTAGCCATCTCAGTTCTGACCTGAGAGGCGTCTTGAGACCTGTCATGGGTGCAACGAGGGCTTTGCGTTCTTTGAGAGGGGGTGAATTGTAACATCTCGAGTTGTGATATGTGGAAAGGCTTAAGAGAATTGATTTGGCTACCTATGTCGTCAAAGTTGACTTACCTTTTCCGTCACACATCCGTTTAGAACCCCAGGGTTAAGCGTGCTTATGCTGGAGTAGTGAAAGGATGGGTGACCTATCGGGAAGTGATTCGCGATACCGTGCGAGTGAGGCCAAAGCATGGGGAAAGGTCGGGTGGTGATCGCAGGGTCAGTAAACAATGATTTCGAGCCTCGGAAAATTTACGCACCGACCGTTGGAACGTGATGGGGCCCACGGGCCGAGAGCGGGCGTGGGTGGCCCATTAGCCGTGGGCGGTCGGGGCGTTACAAGTAGTATCAGAGCTGGTTAGCCATATCGGTTCTGACCAGAGAGGCGTCTTGAGACCTGTCGTGGGGGGGCAACGAGGATGTTGCGTTCTTTGAGAGGGGGTGAATTGTAACATCTCGAGTTGTGATATGTGGAAATGCTTAAGATAATATATTTGGCTACCTATGTCACCAAAGTTGACTTACATTTTCCGTCACACATTCGTTTAGAACTCCAGGGTTAAGCGTGCTTATGCTGGAGTAGTTAAAGGATGGGTGACCTATCGGGAACTGATTCGCGATACCGTGCGAGTGAGGCCAAAACATGGGGAAAGGTCGGGTGGTGATTGCAAGGTCAGTAAACAATGATTTCGAGCCTTGGAAAAAATATATATATCCTCTAACACCCTATATCCGGTTTAAGAGAGAACCCAATAACTAAACAAGCAGACTCTTATAGACTCAATTCACAAAGACGGAACATATTAGAACAAAATTATGTCTATTCAAAATCCTAAGTCGTGTACAAGGTGTTTGGGAATAGCCCTTACCTTAGCAATGTGGGAAAAGTGTTGTCTATGAACTCCAGATGCTCAAACAGACTCCAAATCTGAAATCAGTGCGAAAAATCGAGTCAGAACGCCTTTCGAACGGTCAAAAACGGATAACCGGTAGTCTGGTCTAAAAGTCAACCTGCCGGTCAAAGGTCAACCCGGTCAACTCTGACCCAAGCCGATCAACCCTTGACCAAGTTGAAATCGAATTGAACCAACCGGTTTACCTTAACCGGATTCGATTCAATTGGACCAGATTTAAATCAATTTCGAACCGGTTTAATTCTAACCAAAAATCAATTTCCAATAACCGACAAAACCAAAAATCAATTATTAAACCGAACCGGTTTGACCGGTCAGCGAGTTGACTTAGCCGAGTCGCCGAGTCGCCGAGTCGCCGAGTCACCGGCGAGTCAGTGAGTCAACCGGCGAGTCACCAGTGACCAGTCGCCGGCGGCGACGGCGGCTTACTGGAAAAGGCACCAGCGGCAGCGGAGACGCGGCGGCGACACGGCGGAGAAGGCAGACCCGACGGATGGCGGCCGGCGATGGTGGCGCGTAGGGCTCACATGCGGCTGCTCCGGCGACCTGCGGCGGCGCATGAGTCTCACGCGCGGGGCTTCCGGTGGCGCGTGGCGGCGGCTCTCCGGCTGATCTTCCTGCTGATGACTCGTCTTGACGTTCTGAACACGATGGTGGCCTTGGATTTGTGAAAAACCACACGGTTAGAGAGATACGATAGATTTTCTAAACGGGAATAACACAACACGCGGCCACGACGGTTTTCAGAGGTTACCTTCGACAATTTCCAGGGGTGGGCTGTCCGATCTCGACTTTGGCAACGGTGGCTGAGGCTGCTCGGTTCTAGATATTTCTGACGGCACAGTTTCTGCAAAGATTCGACGCGTGTAAGATTTTCTGAAAAAAAAATGAAGTGAAGCTCAAATTTATAGAAAAATACCTAGGGTTTCCAGCAGGTTAAATGGGCTTTGTTGGGCCCTTGGATTTGGGTCGTTACATATAACTTCTTCATCATAACTCCTATGATATTGATTCAACTTATGGATTATTAACCACAATTTTTGTGTCCATATGAAGCTTCTTACATTACGATTCATTCTGGTTCGATTACAATCAAGAAGATATTGTCAAATCTCCAAACATAGTAAACTGGAATCACTTCGGTTGAAAGTCGGATAACTTCTATATCATACCTCCTATGATATTTATTCAACTTCAGGGTGATTCTCCACTGATTTAATAGTCTAAATAAATCTTAGTATATCTTGATTAATTCTTGTTTGATCAGAGTCAAGAAGAAATTGTCAAATCTCTAAACATGGTAAATTGGAGTCACCTCGATTGAAAGTGGGATAACTTCTTCATCATAACTCCTAGGATATTGGTTCAACTTAAGGGTGATTAACCACAGATTTATGTGTCCAAATGGAGATTTTTACATCGTGATTCATTCTGGTTTGAATAGAATCAAGAAGAAATTGCCAAATCTTCAAATAGAGTAAACTAGAATCACTTCGGTTGAAAGTGAGATAACTTCTTCATCATAAATCGTATGATATTGATTCAATTTAAGGCTGCTTCTTTACTAATTTATGATTACAAATAAATCTTAGTACATCATTATTCATTCTTTTTTATTAGAGTCAAGAAAAAAATGCTAAATCTCCAAACAAAATAAACTAGAATCACTTCGATTAAAAGTGGGATAACTTCTTCATCATATCTCCTATGATATATATTCAACTTCACGGTGATTCTCCATCGATTTATTAATCCAAATAAGCTTATAAAATTGTGATTTATTCTTGTTTGAATAGAATCAAGAAGAAATTTCCAAATCTCCAAACAGGGTAAACTGGAATCACTTTGGTTGAAAGTGGGATAACTTCTTCATTATAACTCTTATGATATTGATTTAACTTCATGGTGATTCTCCACTGATTTATGAGTCAAAATCAAGCTTCTGGCATAGTGATTCAATTTTTTTATTAGAATCAAGAATAAATTGCCAAATCTCCAAACATGGTAAACTAGAATCACTTCGATCAAAAGTGGGATAACTTCTTCATCATAACTCCTATGATATTAATTAAACTTCAGGGTGATTCTCCACTGACTATGATTCTGAATCAAGCGTATTTTCCACTGATTATGATTTCGAATCAAGAGTAGTACATCGTGATTCATTCTGGTTAAATTAGAATCAAGAAGAAATTGCAAAATATCCAAACAGGGTACACTGAAATCACTTCGATTGAAAGTGGGATAACTTCTTCATCATAACTCCTATAATATTAAATCAACTTATGGATAATTAACCACAATTTATGTGTCCATATGAAGCTTCTTACATTATGATTCATTCATCTTCGATTACAATCAAGAAGATATTTCCAAATCTCCAAACATAATAAACTGGAATCACTTCGGTTGAAAGTGGGATAACTTCTATATCATAACTCCTATGATATTTATTCAACTTCAGGGTGATTCTCCAATGATTTAATAGTCCAAATAAATGTTAGTATATGTTGAATAATTCTTGTTTGATCAGAGTCAAGAAGAAATTATCAAATCTCTGAACATGGTAAATTGGAATGACTTCGATTGAAAGTGGGATAACTTCTTCATCATAACTCCTAGGATATTGATTCAACTTAAGGGTGATTATCCCCTAATTTATGTGTCTAAATGAAGCTTTTTATATCGTGATTCATTCTGGTTTGAATAGAATCAAGAAGAAATTGCCAAATTTTCAAACAGGGTAAACTAGAATCACTTCGATTGAAAGTGGGATAACTTCTTCATCATAACTCGTATGATATTGATTCAATTTAAGGATGATTATTCACTGATTTATGATTACAAATAAAGCTTAGTAAATTATTATTCATTCTGTTTTGATTAGAGTCAAGAAAAAATTGCTAAATCTCCAAACAGAATAAACTGGAATCACTTCGATTGAAAGTGGGATAACTTCTTCATCATAACTCCTATGATATATATTCAACTTCACGGTGATTCTCCACTGATTTATTAATCCAAATAAGCTTATAGTATCGTGTTTTATTCTTGTTTGAATAGAATCAAGAAGAAATTTCAAAATCTCTAAACAGGGTAAACGGGAATCACTTCGGTTGAAAGTGGGATAACTTCTTCGTCATAACTCGTATGATATTTATTCAACTTCAGGGTGATTCTCCACTGATTTATGAGTCAATATCAAGATTCTGGCATCGTGATTCATTTTTTTTATTAGAATCAAGAATAAATTGTCAAATCTCCAAATAGGATAAACTAGAATCACTTCGATTGAAAGTGGGATAACTTCTTCATCATAACTCTTATGATATTAATTCAACTTCAGGGTGATTCTTCACTGATTACGAGTCCGAATCAAGCATATTATCCACTGATTATGAGTCCTAATCAAGTGTAGTATTTCGTGATTCATGCTGGTTAAATTAGAATCAAAAAGAAATTGAAAAATATGCAAACATGATAAACTGGAATCATTTCGATTGAAAGTGGGATAACTTCTTCATCATAACTCCTATGATATTGATTAAAATTATGGGTCATTAACCACCAATTTATGTATCCATATGAAGCTTCTTACATTGTGATTCATTCTGGTTCGATGACAATCAAGAATATATTACCAAATCTCCAAACATAGTAAACTGGAATCACTTCGGTTGAAAGTGGGATAACTTCTATATCATAACTCCTATGATATTTATTCAACTTCAGGGTGATTCTACTCTGATTTACTAGTCCAAATAAATATTAGTATATCTTGATTAATTCTTTTTTAATAAAGTCAAGAACAAATTGCCAAATCTCCTAACATGGTAAACTAGAATCACTTCAATGGAAAGTGGGATAACTTCTTCATCATAACTCCTATGATATTGATTCAAGTTAAGAGTGATTAATCACTGATTAAATATCCAAATGAATCTTCTTACAGCGCGATTCATTCTGGTTTGTTTATAAATAATAAGAAATTGTCAAATCTCCAATCAGAGTAAACTGGACTCACTTCGGTTGAAAGTGAGATAACTTTTTCATTATAACTCTTATAATATTGATTCAACATCAGGGTGATTTTCCACTGATTTACCAGTCCAAATAAAGAATCTGACATCGTGATTCATTATGGTTTTATTAGAATCAAGAACAATTTTTCAAATCTCTAAACATGGTAAACTGGAATTACTTCGGTTCAATGTGGTAAAACTTCTTCATCACAACTCCTATGATATTGATTTAACTTCAGGGTGATTCTACAATGATTATGAATCCAGATTAAGTTTCTTGTCTAGTCATTTATTCTTGTTTGAATAAAATCAAGAATAAATTGCCAAATCTCCAAATAGGATAAACTGGAATCAATTCGGTTGAAAGTTGGATAACTTCTTCATCATAACTCGTATGATACTGATTCAAAATCATAGTGACTATCCATTGATTTATGTGTCAAAATCAAGCTTTTGACATCGTGATTCATTCTGGTTTTATTAGAATCAAGAACAAATTACCAAATCTCAAAACATGGTAAATGGAATTACTTCGGTTGAAAGTGAGATAACTTCTTCATCATAAATCGTATGATATTGAATCAACATCGGGGTGATTCTCCACTGATTTATGAGTAAAAATCAAGCTTCTGATGTAATGATTCATTATGGTTATATTAGGGTAAAGAACAAATTGCCAAACCTCCAAACAGAGTGAACTAGAATCACTTCAGTTGAAAATGGGATAACTTATTCATCATAACTCGTATGATATTGATTCAACATCAGGGTGATTGTCCACGGATTTACCAGTCCAAATCAAGCATCTGACATCATGATTCATTATGATTTTATTAGAATCAAGAACAAATTGCCAAATCTCTAAAAATGGTAAACTAGAATTACTTCGGTTGAATGTGGTAAAACTTCTTCATCACAACTCCTATGATATTGATTCAACTTCAGGGTGATTCTACAATGATTTATGAATCCAGATTAAGTTTCTTGTCTCTTCATTTATTCTTGTTTGAATAAAATCAAGAATAAATTGCCAAATCTCCAAACAGGACAAACTGGAATCAATTCGGTTGAAAGTAGGATAACTTCTTCATCATAACTCGTATGATATTGATTAAAGATCATGGTGACTATCCATTGATTTATGTGTAAAAATCAAGTTTTTGACATCGTGATTCATTCTGGTTTTATTAGAATCAAGAAAAAAATTTGAAACCTCCAAACAGAGTAAACTAGAATCACTTAAGTTGAAGGTGGAATAATTTCTTCATCATAACTCGTAATGATATTGATTCAACATCAGGGTGGTTGTCCACTGATTTAGGAGTCAAAATCAAGCTTCTAACACTGTGCTTCATTCTGGTTTTATTAGAGGCAAAAACAAATTGTCAAATCTCTAAACATGGTCAACTGGAATCACTTCGGTTGAAAGTGGGATGACTTCTTCATCATAACTCCAATGATATTGATTTAACTTCCGGGTGATTCTCCATTGATTTATGAATCCAAATTAAGCTAATAACATTGTGTTTCATCATAACTCCAATGATATTAATTCAACTTTAGGGTCATTAACAACTGATTTATGTGTCCAAATTTTAATTCTTACATCCTGATTCATGTTGGTTTGATTAGAATCAATAAGAAATTTTCAAATCTCCAAATAGAATAAACTGGAATCACTTTGGTTGAAAGTGAGATAACTTGTTCATCCTAACTACTATGATATTGATTCAAATTCAGGGTGATTCTCCACTGATTAATGAGTCCAAATCAAGCTTATTACATCATGATTCATTCTGGCTTGATAAGAATCAAAAGGAAATTGCCAAATCTCCAAACATAGTAAACTAGAATCACTTCAATTGATAATTGGAATAACTTCTTCATTATAACTCTTATGATATTGATTCAACATCGGGGTGATTATCCGATAGTTTATGAGTGAAAGTCAAAATCATGATTCTGACATCGTGATTCATTCTGGTTTTATTAGAATGATGAATAAATTTCCAAGCCTCCAAATAGAATAAACTAGAATCACTTCGGTTGAAAGTGGGATAACTTCTTCATCATAGTTCATATCATATTGATCCAACATCAGGGTGATTCTCCACTGATTTATGAGTCAAACTCAAGATTCGAAAATCTTGATTCATTCTGGTTATATTAGAGTCAAGAACAAATTGCCAAACCTCCAAACAGAGTAAACTAGAATCACTTCGGTTGAAAGTGGGATAACTTATTCATCATAATCAACATCAGGGTGATTGTCCATTGATTTACCAGTCCAAATCAAGCATCTGACATCATGATTCATTATGATTTTATTTGAATCAAGAACAAATTACCAAAAATCTAAACATGGTAAACTGGAATTACTTCGGTTGAATGTGGTAAAACTTCTTCATCACAACTCCTATGATATTGATTCAAGTTCAGGGTGATTCTACAATGAT
The DNA here is from genome assembly GCA_905132885.1 of Moricandia moricandioides. NCBI lineage: Eukaryota > Viridiplantae > Streptophyta > Magnoliopsida > Brassicales > Brassicaceae > Moricandia > Moricandia moricandioides. The sequence continues at coordinate 52,718 of CAJHQQ010000207.1, read as the reverse complement.
TTATGAATCCAGATTAAGTTTCTTGTCTCTTAATTTATTCTTGTTTAAATAAAATCAAGAATAAATTGCCAAATCTCCAAACAGGATAAACTGGAATCAATTCGGTTGAAAGTAGGATAACTTCTTCATCATAACTCGTATGATACTGATTCAAGATCATGGTGACTATCCATTGATTTATGTGTCAAAATCAAGCTTTTGACATCATAATTCATTCTGGTTTTATTAGAATCAAAAAAAAATTGCCAAACCTCCAAACAAAGTAAACTAGAATCACTTAAGTTGAAGGTGTGATAACTTCTTCATCATAACTCGTAATGATATTGATTCAACATCAGGGTGGTTGTCCACTGATTTAGGAGTCAAAATCAAGCTTCTAACACTGTGCTTCATTCTGCTTTTATTAGAATCAAGAACAAATTGTCAAATCTCTAAACATGGTCAACTGGAATCTCTTCGGTTGAAAGTGAGATGACTTCTTCATCATAACTCCAATGATATTGATTCAACTTCAGGGTGCTTCTCCATTAATTTATGAATCCAAATTAAGCTGATAACATCGTGTTTCATCATAACTCCAATGATATTAATTCAACTTTAGGGTCATTAACAACTGATTTATGTGTCCAAATGAAGATTCTTACATCCTGATTCATTTTGGTTTGATTAGAATCAATAAGAAATTTTCAAATCTCCAAATAGAGTAAATTGGAATCACTTTGGTTGAAAGTGGGATGACTTGTTCATCATAACTACTATGATATTGATTCAACTTCAGGGTGATTCTCCACTGATTAATGAGTCCAAATCAAGCTTATTACATCATGATTCATTCTGGTTTGATAAGAATCAAAAGGAAATTTCCAAATCTCAAAACAGGGTAAACTAGAATCACTTTGATTGATAATTGGAATAACTTCTTCATTATAACTCGTATGATAATCTAATAATAACCCTAAAAATTCTATTGTTTGGCTAATCCATCAATACCATTAATAAACCTTAAATCTAGTTGATAACTACTCAAACCTAATCAAAGTAAGAATAATAATCTGCATATATAATGCATAGATAAAACATTGGGGTTCCTATACAAATCACTCTAAGGAGTTATGAATCTTCTCCCTAATTACTAAAGAACCTAGCACCGTACATCTCCGTACGTATGCCTCTGTATTGTTCCTTCTCATACATAAAGTATAAATATAAAACCCTAAAATCTAGGTCAAAACTCATCCATGAGTAAACTTGTAATCTTGTGCCTTGTGTCTACCTTGGGCTTGAAATCAGTTGTCTGCGAATTGGTCACCGTCGATGGAAAGTAGTCAGCATCGATCGATCACGGTCATGTAACATCGGTCAATGTCAAGATAGTGCCGTCGATCGATGGCAATCTTATACTTTGACTCTCTCAATGATCAGCTATGAATTATTCTCCTGTAAATGCTCTAAAAGCTTCAAGTATATCCGTAAATCTCCAAAACGTACCTGGATCTGTAAAGAGCTTAAAACATAGCCTAGGCACACACAATAGACCCTAAATAGAGTCCATAACATGGCCTAAAACTAATAATAAATATACTATATCAACTCCCCCAGACTTAACATTTTGCTTATCCTCAAGCAAACAAGCATGCGAAAGAGATTTGGAAAAGCGAAGACTCACATAATATCTAAATATAACTGTCACCTTACTTTATTGCAGCCACATCGTATCAAGTCAATCACAAAGAACTTTATATACCCTATCCTAGTATAGAAACCAAATCCATTCTACCAACAACTTAGCGAATACTAGTCTGACCAGCCCCTCTACTGATTCCATTTCTTCCATAAAATAAAAATGCAGGCTTTACCTTGGTAGTATCGATCAAAGGATATATAGACTCTTACCTCTACAAGTATCTAAACACACAAGTAGTCTTCTTTGATTACTTTCCTCTCTCTCTCTTCTCACTTCTTCTTAGTCAATGTCTCCCTTCTTTTGAGTGTGTCATTTTATTTTATTTTAATTGACTGAGGTGTTTTGGATAGGTTTCCATGAATCAAGCCCTAATAGTTTTTGCCACCAGATCATGTTCACTTCTTTTTAACCTTTTATCTCTTTATAGGATCATATGAATCAATCTTTAATGGTTGTAGCCACCAAATAATATTCGACTCATATTTTAGTCTGAAGGGGAGAGAGAGAGGGGAATCAAAAGCACACAGACTTTTACCTTCCAGACTTGGAGAAGGAATCCGACCCAGTGTATGCAAAATCCCAAAGCAAGAAAATAATGTCAGGATTAGTGTTGGAAATCAGCTTCGGTTCCTTCAAACTTTCTAAGCAAGTGTGATATACTTGCAGGATGATCCACTTTGGTATCTCTAATGATCTCAGTAAACAACCTTCTAAGAATGGTGTTAAAGTGTGGTTAGTCAATAATAAATCTTGATCATGGTCCTCTTCTTGACTCGATAAAACTGTTTGAAAAACTTATATATAGATAGTAAATAAAACTCGAAAACAATAAAATAGCGTTAGCGAACCTCCCCAGACTTAAATTACATTGTCTTTAGTGTAATCCGCCTCGGATTGGTTAGGAAAAATAAAATCATAGGTAAACAACTTAAGTATATAACTCGTTACCTCTCTTTGTAAGAGAGTGTCGATCGATGGTAGGCGTGTTTGGCCGATCGATGGTCACGATCCAGTGTCGACCGAAGGTGCCACTATGGTGTCGATCAATGGTAATACAAGTAGTCTGTAGAAATAAACTAAAACTCAAAATAAATAGTAGTATAAGTAAAAACTTACTAAAAAGTTGGTTGCCTCCCACTCAGCGCTTGGTTATAGTCTTAAGCTCGACGTTTTGAACTTTCTGCCTAGAATGCAGGTGGATCAACACTTGGAAAACAAGTGTCTACATCTTCTTTGATCTTCTGAAACCATGTACCATGAAGCTTCTCATTGCTTCATCTCCTCTTACTTTCTCTTTTTTACGATCTCCTTAGTAACCTCCACCAAATGCATTCTCCTTTGTAGATTCTCAATATTACGCTGAAGAATTCTAAGTCTGGCAGTTGTAGTCTCTGATATCCTCCAATTTCTTAGAAATATCTTCCTTCATTAGGCTCTGAGAAAAAACAATCTCATTGAGCATGTCTTCCAATTGATTTTCTGTTGGGGTTTTATGCCTGTCCAAGTCAATATCGATCGATGGCATGTTCCTGCTGTAGATCGATGTCACTTTGTATGGTCCACTCGCATGTTGTTTTTGAACAAGATCCAAATCATGCTGCATCTTATCCATGAGTGTAGTCATACCGGTGAGACATTTTTTTATTGGATACTAGACATTATCAAGCTTCCTGTAGAAGTCTTCTAATGACATCTCTTGAGCGTTGTAGATCTCATTCACAAGATCGTCAATCTCTGCTCTGATATATGTGTAACGACCCTAATTTATTATTAATTGGTTTGTTTCAATGTTTTTGGTTTAGCTAAACCGACCACTATGGTTTAATTAATTAATGGATCAACCAATGTGTTACCTAAATATATATATGCACTCGTGGTCTCTTCTTCCTTGGACGCCGTCAAACATGGTGGAGTAAGAGTAGAGTCATCGATGTTCACATTACCACCGAAGATCATAAACGTCATTACCATTGATACCATCGTTGAAGATTTGCGATGAGGTAGAGAGGTCAAGACGTGGAGAAGAGTTACACGAGACCGGAGCCGCCATATTTCATCACACCACCGTCTTCATCACCACCATTGTTGGCCTCGTTGTTTTACTACGCTATATACCATAGGTGAATAATAATCGCCAGATCCATTGCCATTCCATCTCACACATTTTGGACGTGAGAAAAGAGGAGAGGGAGTGAGCACGTACAAACGGACCAGTTGCATATCTTCACCATGTTCACTTGCATCATTGGATCCATGGCTGAGATGTTGTTTTGAGAGAGGGTTCTAGTTCAATCCACAGTACTTTAGGCTGCGAACCTTGAACTATTAGATAGATTTCGTTTCCAAGAATCTATAACAATAAACAAAATCTATATTGGAATTGTACATAAGAAGTTATTGACGTTGCTTCTTGGCCAAGAATAAGCTTAAGCTTTTGGGATGCAGAGACATGTCCAACCAGTCTCAGCGTAAGGGCTAAACGGTCAATCTAAACAAAAGATTTTCGTCCGGAAACTTATCAGTAAGTAGTTCATTCCTAAATCTATAATCTCCAACAAGTGGATTGTCAATCCAAGTTATTTTCTGAGAGTTATTTTTTTTTTTGTGAGAGGTGTTGGTGGAGTCCTCGTTTGCGACCAGTCTGGAGATAAAGTTATTTTGGTTAAACAAATAATGTCCGATCCGAGCAAACCCGGTGGCTACTGATAGAGGACATCTAGTATTATATTCTGAACGGAGGGATCGAAAAGGTAACGGTCTGTTCTTGAGTTATTCATCAATTATATTTAAGGTTTAGTTCTGCTAGAAACATCATATTCATCTTTTTCAGAGAGTTCCAGAATTGTTGTTTTAGAGCCGTCAAGGTCATTCGGTGTTTTCTCAGGTTTTATTCAAAACCCATGGCAAAGGTGAGGGTAATTCCCAAACTTCTCGTACACGGCTTAGGATTTTGAATAAACATAATTTAGTTCTAATATGTTCCGTATTCGTGAAATCAAGTCTATCAGAGTCTGCTTGTTTAGTTAATAGGTTCTCTGTTAAACTTGATATCGGGTGTTAGAGGGTTCAAGTTTTCTTGTTCTTTGCTAATTGATATTAAATATAAATATATATATATATAATTATAAATATCTGTTGAGAATTGAGGTGAAAGGTTGTGGTCGACTACGGAGACGTACTTCTGTAGGGCGGTTTGTGACCAGTATGTTTTGTGAGATGCTGTGGCACAACATAGTCGACATGTTGTTGCCACGGCTAGTAGGTCGATAAGTCTTCGGGTGGGTGTTACCGAGAACATATTCGGCGTTGTTTTTGGCCTGTTAGTGGGCAGCGGGTGTGAACCTCGCTAGGACCATTGTTTGTTCTTTGGGTACTTTAGGTACCGTGTTTGTTACGTGTTAGAATTAAATAATATTTATTCAGAGTGTTATGACTGGGTCCATGGACTTCGGGTTTAGCATCCCATACCTCACTGAGTGACTCCCCTGTTGCTCACCCCTCTTTCCCCCCCTTTCTGGTGAGATTGACGAGTAGTTGGATATTTGGACGGTTTGGTGTCTTGGGATCTTCGTATTTTATTTTGTTTTATTTGATATTTCTATTTTTAATATTTTGGTTTTCTAAATTTGAAAATAATTTATCCGTTTTTATTTTATTAAATGTTTTAATATTTTATTTGATACTTTTATAGATCGGTTTAATTTGATATTTTACGTAAGTAACACGTCTTTCTCGAGAGAAGAGGAGACGAGTGTTAAAATTTGGTATCAGAGCGGGTTCCGTCCCGGCTCCGACCCGGGATGGCGATTAAGGAACTTGGCAGAGAGAGTGGGAGTCATCGACATTCATCGAGATGCGCTAGTTATACTTGGAGGGATCAAGATTGTAGGAGACTTGGTAGAGATAAAATTGAATTACTACGATATTATTCTTGAGATGGATTGGTTGTCACGTCATCGGGTAGTGTTGGAGTGTCCAAAAGCCAAATTTCATATTCCTAATTCATATGAGAATATTACGTTTCCTGTTATTTAGCCACACTTGGAGTTTTAATAGTCTTCATGTTGCATGCTGAGGATTTATTGGAGAGAGGAACAAAAGGATATTTAGCCACCATATCGATGGTTAAGGAAGATGGAAAGCCGGATCTCCAGAATGCCCCAGTGGTTGCAGAGTATGAAGATGGTTTTGAGGCCTTAGCGGGGCCAACACCAGCCAGAGGGGACGTACTCACGATGGAATTGGATCCAGGGACAACACCGGTTTCACGAGCTCCCTACCGTTTAGCGCCAACAGAAATGGCGGAGTTGAAAAAGTATTTGGAGGAGCTACTAGATAAAAATTTTATCAGACCAAGTACATCACCTTGGGGAGCCCCGGTATTGTTTGTGAAGAAGACATATGGGATTTTCAGACTTTGTATGAACTATCGAGGCTTGAACAAAGTGACCATCAAGAATAAGTATCCGCTACTGTGTATTGATGAGTTGTTGGATCAGTTGTAGGGAGATTCATCGTTTTCTAAGATTGACTTAGCATCAGGATACCACCAGATTGCGATAGCTGATGAGGATGTGCAGAAGATGGCTTTCCGTAAACGTTGTGAACATTATGAATTCGTTGTTATGCCATTTGTGTTGACGAACGCACCTGCATCGTTTATGAAGCTCATGAATGATGTGTTTCGTGAGCACTTGGATAAGTGTGTGATTTTTTTCATTTTCGATATCTTGATATATTCTTAGAGCAGAGAGGAGCATGTTGAGCATTTGCGGATTGTGTTGGGTAAGCGCAAAGAGCGTCCGTTATTTGCTAAGTTGAGTAAGTGTAGCTTTTGGCAAAGGAAAATTGGATTTTTGGTCACGTAGTTTCTAAGGAGGGAGTTGCAATAAATCGAGAGGAAATTACTGGAATATCATAGTAGCCTACACTAAGAGTACAACAGAGATCCACAGTTTCTTGATTTAGCAGGGGTACTACAAATTTTTTGTCAAGGGTTTTATTAGTATGCGAAGCCAATGACGCGATTATCAAACAAGGACGTCAAGTTTGATTGGACATATTCTTTTTCGACGAGTTTAACTGAGTTGAAACGACAATTGACGAAGATGCCATTTTTGGTACTCCCTATGCCGGTAATACCTTATGAACTTTATACAGATGCATCAGGTACTTGTTTGGGACATGCATTGATGCATAAGGATCAGGTCATTGCATATGCATCACGTCAGTTGAGACCTCACGAGGTTAATTATCCTACTCACGACGTTAATTATCCTACTCACGACAGAGAGTTGGTAGCAATTGCATCTGCGCTGAAGATCTGGAGGTCATATTTATATGGAGAGAACGTGCAGATACTCACAGATGACAAGAGTCAAAAATATATTTTTACCCAGGTAGACTAAAATTTGAGGCAGTGTACGTGGATGGAGTTGTTAAAAGATTACAACGTGGATATCACTTATCATCTGGATAAATCCAATCAGTTGGAAAATATTGTAAGTAGGCACATGAGCTTACTGAGACACTCACTAGTCTCAGATTGTGTGCATTTACTGTAGAGGTGGAGGCAACGGGTCTTGAGGCCTTGGAGCAGGCAAGTTTATTGTGAAGGATATGCAAAACTCAGGATAGTGACGAGGCTTTGGGTAAACAGATATAGATTGAGAGCATTACCGATTTTGTCTGTCAGATGATAAGTCGTTAAGGAAGGAGATTTTACAGTAAGCACACCACTCACGTTTTGCTATCATCCGGAAAATACTAAGATGTACAGGGATCTGAAGTGCTATTATCATTGGCCTGGTATGAAGAAAGATGTTGCTACATTGGTATCACAGTGTCAAACGTGTCAGATGGTTAAAGCTGAGCTTTAGGTGCCTAACGGGTTATTGCAGAACATGTCATTGCCAGAGTGGAAATGGGACATGGTGACTATGAATTTTGTGACTGGACTTCCAATAACCTAAGGTGAGAAAAATGTTATTTGGGTGATTTTAGAAAGACTCACCGAGTCAGCTCATTTCCTAGCAATCAAGAAGACATATGGAGCTGATCAGTTGGCACAAATATACATCAGAGAGATTGTGAGGTTGCATGGAGTTCATGTTATTATTGTATCTGATCGGGACACAAAGTTCACATCTGCATTTTGGGAAGCCTTCCGGAAGGCGCTTGGGACGAATGTCAATATGAGTATTGCTTATCATCCACATACAGATAGGCAGTCAGAAAAGACTATTTAGACATTAGAGGATATGCTCAGGGTTTGTGTTTTGGATTGGGAAGGGCGCTAGGGAAAGTATTTACCTCTAGTGGAGTGTGCCTACAATAACAGCTACCATTCGAGTATTTAGATGACACCGTATGAGGCTCTTTACGGTAGGCCTTGTCGTACTCCACTTTGATGGACAGAAGTGGGGGATGGACGTGTCATAGAACGAATAATGGTTCAAGAGACGGTAGAGAAGGTGGGGATGCTCAAGAATCTGATTAAGGAAGTCCATAACCGTCAAAAGAGTTATGGAGATAAGCGCCAGGAAGATTTGAATTTTCAAGTGGGTGACTTAGTGTACCTGAAGATAAGGACATTTCATAGAGGATCTAAGACTCATAAGCTAAAGAAACCTAAAGCGAGATATATGGGACCATATTCCATTATGGAGTGGAGTGAAGCAGTGGCCTATTGATTGCAGTTATCAGCGGAGTTGTCAGGATTTCATGATGTGTTCCATGCGTCAGTACTGGGGAGGGTCGTGAGAGATCCAGAGCACATTTTGCAGTAGCTCTCAAGTAATTTTGGTAGAAATTTTATCTACACATAATCAACCAGTAGAGATTATAAATCGGCAAGTGAAAGAAGTTCAGAAGATAGTGACCATGTTGGTCCAAATTTGATAAGAGAGAGACATGACCCAGAGTAGACTTGGGAGGCCGAGATTCAGATGAGGATTGACTATCCATAGATTATTCAATATGGTATTGGACTGCTGGTTCATGGTTTGAATTCAGGGTCAAATTTCTTATTAGTGGGGGAGAATTATAACGACCCTAATTTATTATTAATTAGTTTGTTTCAAATTTTTTGGTTTAGCTAAACCGACCATTCTGGTTTAATTAATTAATGGATCAACCAATGTGTTACCTAATTATATATATATGCACTCGTGGTCTCTTCTTCCTTGGACGCCGTCAAACATGGTGGAGTAAGAGAGGAGTCATCGATGTTCACATTACCACCGAAGATCATAAACGTCATTACCATTGATACCATCGTTGAAGATTTGCGATGAGGTAGAGAGGTCAAGACATGGAGAAGAGTTACATGAGACCGGAGCCGCCATATTGCATCACACCACCGTCTTCATCACCACCATTGTTGGCCTCGTTGTTTTATTACGCTATATACCATAGGTGAATAATAATCACCAGATCCATTGCCATTCCATCTCACACATTTTGGACGTGAGAAAAGAGGAGAGGGAGTGAGGACGTACAGACGGACCAGTTGCAAATCTTCACCATGTTCACTTGCATCATTGGATCCATGGCTGAGATGTTGTTTTGAGAGAGGGTTCTAGTTCAATCCACAGCATTTTAGGCTGCGAACCATGGACTATTAGATAGATCTCGTTTCCAAGAATCTATAACAACAAACGGAATCTATAATGGAATTGTACATAAGAAGTTATGGACGTTGCTTCTTGGCCAAGAATAAGCTTAAGCTTTTGGGATGCAGAGACATGTCCAGCCAGTCTCAGCGTAAGGGCTAAACGGTAAATCTAAACAAAAGATTTTCGTCCGGAAACTTGTCAGTAAGTAGTTGATTCCTAAATCTATCATCTCCATCAAGTGGATCGTCATTCCAAGTTATTTTCTGAAAGTTATGTTTTTTTTTTTGAGGTGTTGGTGGAGTCCTCGTTTGCGACCAGTCTCGACATAAAGTTATTTTGGTTAATCAAATGGTGTCCGATCCGAGCAAACTCGTTGGCTACTGATAGAGGACATCTAGTATTATATTCTGAGCGGAGGGAATGAAAAGTTAACGGTCAGTTCTTGAATTATTCATCGATTATATTTAAGGTTTAGTTATGCCATAAACATCATATTCATCTTTTTCAGAGAGTTCCAAAATTGTTGTTTTAGAGCCATCAAGGTCAGTCGGTGTTTTCTCAGGTTTTATTCAGAACCCGTGGCAAAGGTGAAGGCTATTCTCAAACTTCTCGTACACGGGTTAGGATTTTGAATAAACATAATTTAGTTCTTATATGTTCCGTCTTTGTGAAATCGAGTCTATCAGAATCTGCTTGTTTAGTTATTAGGTTCTCTGTTAAACCGGATATAGGGTGTTAGAGGGTTCAACTTTGCTTGTTCTTTGATAATTGATATTAAATATAAATATATATATATAATTATAAATATCTGTTGAGAATTAAGGTGAAAGGTTATGGTCGACTACGGAGACGTACTTCTGTAGGACGGTTTGTGACCAGTATGTTTTGTGAGATGCTGTGGCACAGCATAGTCGACCTGTTGTTGCCACGGCTAGTAGGTCGATAAATCGTCTTCGGGCGTGTGTTACCGAGCACATATTCGGCGTTTATTTTGGCCTGTTAGTGGGCAGCGGGTGTGAACCTCGCTAGGACCATTGTTTGTTCTTTGGGTACTTTAGGTACCGTGTTTGTTACGTGTTAGAATTAAATTATATTTATTCAGAGTGTTATGATCGGGTCCATGGACTTCGGGTTTAGCATCCCATACCTCACTGAGTGACTCCCCTTTTTCTCACCCCTCTTTCCCCCCCTCTCAGGTGAGCTTGACGAGTAGTTGGATATTTGGACGGTTTGGTGTCTTGGGATCTTCGTATTTTATTTTGGTTTTATTTGACATTTCGATTTGTAATATTTTGGTTTTCTAAATTTGAAAATAATTTATCCACTTTTATTTTATTAAATGTTTTAATATTTTATTTGATATTTTTATAAATCGGTTTAATTTGATATTTTACGTAAGTAACATGTCGTTCTCGAGAGAAGAGGAGACAAGTGTTACAATATGTTTCTTGCTTCTTCCTGGATATAGCGATCTTTGTTGCATGTTCAGGTAAACATATGTAGTTGTACTCAAACAAAGTATTTCTCTCTGGATCTGCTCTGATATCTTCCTCTTGCACATTCACAATTCGTCCGTCTAAAGCGTGATGTAACCCTGCCCATATGTGCAATCAACCAAAACTACCCGAGTTGGACCATGAAGAAGCTTGCGATGGAGAAAGACCAACCAGAGCTCAAAGGGGGAGTTTGGAGACTATTTCACTCCATCAACGGACAATGAGGAGTATTCTTGTCAAGCAAAAACCAATCTAGTTCGTTGGGTTACTAGAGATGTTCAAAGAATTCACTTTTTTCGGTCATATCGGTTCATGGAGGCCATATGATGATCTAATCAAGTTCTTGTTCCTCCTTGGTGAACCAATGCATTCTTCTATGAAGCCTAAATCAGAATTACATGGCAAGATGTCCAAGAAAGCTTATGTCACGTTTTGGATCAATGGGTCCAAAGAGAAGTCTACATTTTTAGTTTCTAAGTTTCTTAATTTCTACATTTTGTCTTTTCATTTCTACAACTTGTAAGTCCTATATAAGGGGATGCACGACCAGAATAATATTTGATTCACCTTTTTTCAAACTTCTCTCTAAATCTGTGAATCCCTTGTTCGTCCATGAACACTGATTGTTATGTGTTCATACTCTACAAGCAAAACTTGTCTTTGATTGCAAACAAAGTTCATTCTCTTGATTTTAGACACATCTACACAAGATCTGATCAGTTCATAGATCATTTCTGAAGATCATCCAATCAGTCCATCCATCATCAACAAATCAACCCAGATCTCTCTCAAAACCATCAGATTTTCCTTCAAAAGAATCAGGGACAAAGGATCTCCTCATCAGGTGTTCATCATTTGGTATCAGAGCAGATTTGAAGGCTTTTGATCTCGGGTTTGATTCTAAAACTTTTTAACTCCTCTTTGTTTTGGGAATTTGTTTTCTATTCTCTGCAATTTTCTCTGCAATTGTTTCAAAAAAATCTTATTTTTCTATATGTTGAATCTGCAAGAGGGCCAACCAGATTTTAAAAAAAAAATCAAATGAAAAGTTGAAGAGAAATCCAACTTGGCTGAGAGGAAATCCAGCCTGACTGAGGAGAAATCCAGCCCTGGTGGTAAAGCCTCTTACAAACAAAATCTCGCAATCTTTCTATCTCTTTCTTCTGTTTTGGGGTTAGGGTTTGTTCTCTGAAATTTGATCTTTGTTTGTTGCTGAGCTACTTGATTCACAGAGAAAACTAACAGAAAAATCAGAGAGAAACACCAAGAGAAGTGAGCCTTTGGCTATTTGTTATTGTGTTAATTTTTCTTGCTGAGTTTCTTAGCAGGAAGCTATGTCTGGAGGAAGCAATGGCAGAAGGAGACGTCCTGAAAAGGAACTATATTATAACAAGTTCAACTCTGCAACAAAAGCAGCCTTGGAGAGAAGGGAAAAATCTATAATAAAAAGAGATTCTTATGCTATTGATGAGTCTGGTTATGAGCAGGAAATGATACATTCTAGGAGGTCACTGGAAAGTCTTAACAAGAGGAGCACACATCATGATCAATTCAGTTTTTCCACAAAGAGTTTGCTTGAAAAAGACAGAATTTGATAAGAAAAGAAAAATCGGTTTAATTTGATATTTTACGTAAGTAACACGTCGTTCTCGAGAGAAGAGGAGACGAGTGTTACAATATGTTTCTTGCTTCTTCCTGGATATAGCGATCTTTGTTGCATGTTCAGGTAAACATATGTAGTTGTACTCAAACATAGTAGCTCTCTCTGGAACTGCTCTGATATCTTCCTCTTGCACATTCACAATTCGTCCGTCTAAAGCGTGATGTAACCCTGCCCAGATATGCAATCAACCAAAACTACCCGAGTTGGACCATGAAGAAGCTTGCGATGGAGAAAGACCAACCAGACCTCAAAGGAAAGTTTGGAGACTATTTCACTCCATCAACTGACCATGAGGAGTATTCTTGTCAAGCAAAAACCAATCCAGTTCGTTGGGTTACTAGAGATGTTCAAAGAATTCATTTTTTTGGTCATATCGGTTCATGGAGGCCACCTGATGATCTAATCAAGTTCTTGTCCCTCCTTGGTGAACCAATACATTCTTCTATGAAACCTAAATCAGAATTACATGGCAAGATGTCCAAGAAAGCTTATGGCACGTTTTGGATCAATGGGTCCAAAGAGAAGTGTACATTTCTAGTTTCTAAGTTTCTTAATTTCTACATTTTGTCTTTTCATTTCTACAACTTGTAAGTCCTATATAAGGGGATGCACGCCCAGAATAATATTTGATTCACCTTTTTATCAAAATTCTCTGTAAATCTGTGAATCCCTTGTTCATCCATGAACATTGATTGCTAGGAGTTCATTCGCTGCAAGCAAAACTTGTCTTTGATCACAAACAGAGTTCATTCTCTTGATCTTTGACACATCTACACAAGATCTGATCAGTTCATAGATCATTTATGAAGATCATCCAATCAATATATCCATCATCAACAAAATCAACCCAGATCTCTCTCAAAACCATCAGATATTCCTTCAAAAGAATCAGGGACAAAGGATCTCCTCATCAGGGGTTCATCAAAGCGCGTGCATTACCATTTTCATCTCTGTATATGCCATACTCATCTTTCTTTTCCCAAAATTAAATCCTTCTGCCATCATTACCAAAAGCTCCTTTTCCATACTTTACCCGACCGTCTATCAGCAGGGGATTTATTCAACTGACCGGTCCGTGAGTCTCTGAAGTAAAGGGGTTAGATGTACATCATTCGTGGACTTCTGGAATGGTGGTATGGATCGATGCATGCTTCCTGGTATCGATTGATGTTTGGTATTGGATAGGCACGTGCTTCTGCTCCTTGATGTCGATCGATGGCAGTACCTGCGCGTCGATCGATGGCTGTTTATGTTGTCCAAATAGACTTCCTGATCTGCTAGCCATAACAAGGGCATATGCTACATCTTCTTTAGGTAGATTGAGAATTCTCCCGTAAAGATCTCTTGCACGTCCCTCTGTATCTCTGAAAATTTCAAACTCGTCTGGTAATTGCATAAACATGTGGCTACAAGCTCTGCATCATTGCACAATTCTGTGAGTGTATGTTTATTCTTATAAATCTCGTAATACACATTATTGTCAATCAAACAATGGCATAACCTGTTTTTCTTCATGTCACAAATGGCTCCTACGGTGGCCGTAAAAGCTTTTCCAAGTAACAAAGAGGAGTTCCAATTGATCTGTATGTCCATCACATGGAAGCCTATCGGGACTAAGACGTCCTGAATTTGCAGTGGGACATCTCTGCAGATCCCTCCTGAATCGACTCTAGAGCAATCCACAAAAATGAAAGAATCGCTGGAAGGCTCCATTCTCATGTTCAACTTCTCGGCCATAGGCATGGGTATGATGCTCACTGATGATCCAGTGTCGCAAAGGGCGTTGGAAAACTCGTGGCATTTGATCATACATGGTATCACAAACTTCCCGAGATCACTTTTCTTCTTCAAAACAGTTTTTGGCTTTTTACTAGGATGACTCCCGGTAGCCTCAACCACCATAGGCTCTGATGCATCCATCTTCTGCCCTAGAGGTGTCTTATTTATGACCCTTTTTTTATGAACTCTTTTTGTCACTGGGTAACATCGATCGATTGCACGATCTCTACGTCGAACGACGCGTGAAGCTATTCCCAATTCTGTCGAGTCAACAGGAACCGTCGATCAATTCTTAGTAACTTGTGTTGATCGATGCTTGTGTGGGCTGCCTAACGAACCCGGTTTTCCGATACGGAACACTTTCTCTTGAGGCCTTTCTCTCTTGACTTGTACCCATAAATCATCATCAATCACAGCACTGACGTGATATTTAAGTATGGTTCTTCCTTCTCTCTAACCTTATCCTCATATTTGTTAAGGACTTCACTCAACTAAATCACTTTACTTTTCATTTTCCTCACACGGGTGTCAAGATCTTCGATTTTTGTTTTTAGGTGGAGGTACAGGAAATCTAACTTCTCATGGAAGTCCACAGTCATCCTCTGCTGTCCCTCCAGTACTTTGTCAAATATAAATTCAACCCATGGTCTTCTCACTGGTCTCAAAATCTCCATGCCTTTACAGTTTGGGCTTTAGCTTCAGGTTGAGCTATTGCAGTGTCTGCTTCTGTATCAGGGATTACAACCCCATGATCGTCTATCTTTTGATCTGTTGCATTACCCAAATGACCGTTGAGGTGATGAAAGTCTCCATTCTAATTATGAACCACAATTATAGGCACAACCATCTGAACTCGTTTGCTGTCGTCGATCGATGCTGGTGCGATGCTTTCGATCGATGCTAAGTGATCAATGTCGGTCGATGATAGAGTTCTGATGCAGGTCAATGTTACCCGTAAAGAATTTTCGGTCGATGCTGAGTGTACGCCGTCGATCGATGCTTGTTGTCTTCCTTTGGGGATTGTACTTTCGGGTTTCTACGGGTCTGAGAATAATAATTCTTGTCCTTTATTGTTCCTTGTACTCTTTTGCATGCCTTTGAAAGGCAAAGGAAAAGTAAAATAGTAACTTGAAAATAAAACAAACCTAGAATAACCCTAGAAATTAAATCTAATGGTGATCAATGTTCCTCGGAAACGGCGCCAAATTTGACATGTGGTGTTTTTACTGTTCTAGCATGGTATAAATATCCTAAACAATTATCCCTTAATCCTAACACACAAAACAATACTCTTGCCAAGAGAAATCAAGTGTAATAGTGTAATACTTAGGGATCGAATCCACATAAAACAATGGCACACAATAAATTTCTTATTCCTAAGGTTAAGCTAGGTGATTATAGATATTGGTGACAAGTAATTAGTCTAAAGAATTATTCCTTATTGGAGAGTGTAGATGCAATATGGAAATATGTTAATAATGTAATTATGGAAATATGCTAATAATGTAGATATGGAAATATTCTTACTAAACTAACTAGATGTAAATGTAAATATTCTAGATCTAAGGTTTAAAGCTTAATGAATTATAGGGAATAGATGGCATGAATATGTAAACATTCTAGAACTCCAATATTAACTATTATAACTCTTTTAACTCCAACTCTCGTATGCAAGCAAAAGGAAAGACAATCGATCAACGGCAAAGGCCTGGTGTCGATCGATGGTGAAATCAGAAGGATGTGTGTACGAGATTTGATATGTTCACCAAGCTAATTAGACCAGCTCTCGCATGCGCCAAACAACCTAGTTCAATGGAGTCTATTCTGGCACAAAACCTACTCTTGTAGTCGTCCATTTCCTACTTTCGAGGTCCTAGATAGTTACTCTAGAATGCAAGCATTAAGCACAACTAAATTGATGGATATTAATTTAACCTAGCAATCCAATTTTTGGGCTAATCCATGATTGCTATCATTCAACACTAAAGCTAGTTTGTAACTACTCAGACATAATCAATACATAGATAAAACACTAGAGTTCTAATACAAATCTCCCTAAGGAGTTATGAATCTTCTCCCTAAATAGAATACTAAAGAATCTAGCACCGTACGTCTTCCTCTTTTCTAGTGTCATACATAAAGTATAAATATAAAACCCTAAAATCTAGGTCAAAACTCGTCCAGGGGTAAACTTGTAATCTTGTGTTTTGTCTTTAACTTAGGCTTGAAATCAGTTGTTTGTAAATTTGTCATCGATCGATGGCAAGTGGTCAACATCGATCAATCTTGGTCATATAACATCGGTCGACGTCAAGATAATGTCATCGATCGACGGGAGTCTTGTATTTCGACTCTCTCCATAATCAACTACGGATTATTATCCTCTAAATTCTGCAAAAGCTTCAAGTATCTCCAAAACGTACCTTGACTTGTATAGACCTTAAAACATAGCCTAGACACACATAATAGACCCTAAATAGAGCCCATAACTGGCAATAAATAGGCTATATCAACTCCCGAGACTTAAACTTTTGCTTGTCCTCCAGTAAACAAGCGTGCGAAAGTGGTTTTGATAAGTTAAGACTCACATAATATCTAAGTATAAATGTCACCTCACTTTATTGCAGCCACATCCTATCAAATCAATCACAGATAACTTTATATATCATATCCTAGTATAGCAACCATAAACATTCTACCAACAACTTAGCTAATACTAGTCTGATTCATTTCCTTGCATAAAATAGAAGTGCATACTTTACCTTGGGAGTATCGATCAAAGGATATATAGACTCTTACCTCTCCAAGTATCTGAACACACATGTAGTCTTCTCTGATTCCTTTCCTCTCTCTCTTCTCACTTCTTCTCAGTCAATGTCTCCTTTCTTTTGAGGGTATCACTTTATTATATTTTAATTGACTGAGATGATTGGATAGGCTTCCATGAATCAAGCCCTAATGGTTTTTCCCACCAGATAATGTTCACTTCTTTTTGACCTTTTTCTCTTTCTACGATCATATGAATCAAGCTTCAATGGTTGCAGCCACCAAATCATATTCGACTCCTTTTTTAATCTGAAGGTGAGAGAGAGAGAGGGGAATCAGAAGCACACCAAATTTTACCTTCCAGACTTGCAGAAGGAATCCGATCTAGTGTATACCAAATCCCAAAGCAAGAAAATAATGTCAGGATTAGTGTTGGAAATCAACTTCGGTTGCTTCAAACTTTATAAGCAAGTGTGATATAATGGCAGGATGATCCACTTTGGTATCTCTAGTAATTTCTGCAAACAACCTTCTAAGAATTGTGTTGAAGTGTGGTTAGTCAATAATAAATCTTGATCATAGTCCTCTTCTTGACTCTATAAAACTCTTTGAAAAACTTATATATAGATAGTAAATAAAAATCAAAAACAATATAATAGCATTAGAGAACCTCCCCCCCTCAGACTTAAATTACACTGTCCCAGTGTAACCCACCCCGGATTGGTTAGGAAAAATCAAATCATAAGTAAATAGCTCAAACATAGAACTCGATACCTCTCTCTATAAGAGAGTGTCGATCGATGGTAGGCGGGTTTAGTTGATCGATTGTCAAGATCCAGCATCGACCGATGGTCAAGATCCAGCATCGACCGATGGTGCCTCTATAATGTTGATCGATGGTAGTATAAATAGTCTGTAGAATAAAATTAAAATCAAAATAAATAGTAGTATAAGTAAAAAACTTACTAAACAGTGGGTTGCCTCCCATTCAGTGCTTGGTTATAGCTTAAGTTCAACGTTTTGAACTTTCTAACTAAAATGGAGGTGGATCAACACTTGGAAAACAAGTGTCTACATCTTCTTTGCTCTTCTGAAACCATGTACCAACGAAGCTTCTCATTGCTTCATCTCCTCTGGCTTTTTCATTCTTTATGATCTCCTTAGGAACTTCCACTGAATGCATTCTCCTTTGTAGATTCTCAATATTACGCTGTAGCATACTAAGTCTGGCAGCTGTAGCCTCTGATATATCCTCCAATTTCTGAGAAATATCTTCCTTCATTAGGCTTTGAGAAAAGCAATCTCATTGAACATGTTTTCCAATTGTTTTTCTGCTGAGTACTTTTGTCTGTCGAAATCAGTATCGATCGACTACCGTCGATCGATTTCACTTTATCTGGTCCACTCGCATGCTATCTTTAAATAGTATCCAAATCTTGCCGCATCTTATCCATGCGTGTATTCAGACCGGTGAGGCACTTGTCCTCATGTAGAAATCTTCTAATGACATCTCTTGAGCATTGTAGATCTCATTCACAAGATCGTCAATATATGATATGCTATATGTTTCATGCTTCTTCCTGGACATAGCGATCTTTGCTCATGTTCAGGTAAACATATGTAGCTGTACTCAAACATAGTATCTCTCTCTAGAACTGCCCTGATATCTTCTTCTTGCGCATTCACAATTTGTTTGTCTATGGCGTGTGCATTACCATTTTCATCTCTGTAGATGCCATACTTATCTTTATTTTCCCAAAATAAAATTCTTCTGCCATCAGCATCAAAATCTCACTTTCCATACTCTACTCGACTTTCTATCAGTAGGAGATTTATCCAAATGACCGGTCCCAGAGTTTTTGAAGTAAAGGGGTTAAATGTACATAACTCGTGGACTTTTGGAATGGTGGTATCGATCGATGCATGCTTCTTGTTGTCGATCGATGTTTGATATTGGATAGGCTCGTACTTATGCTCCTTGATTTCGATCGATGTCGGTACCTGAGTGTCGATCGATGGATGTTGTTACTGTCCAAATAAATTTTCTGATCCATTTGCCATAACAAGGGTGTCTGCTGCATCTTCCTTAGGTAGATTGATAATTCTCTCGTAAAGATCTGGGCAGGTCCTTCAGTATCTCTGAAAATTCCAAACTCGTCTTGTCTGAGATAACCATCTTCTCTTTCTTTTGCTCCACGTAATTGTTCTGGTTTTCATTTGATGGCCAAGATATGTCGAGGATTGATGCTGGATTGCCCACTCTCGCGTTCATTACCCAGCCAGCTTTTTCCAATGCCAGTCTGCGGGATTCAATAAGTTTTTCATCTCTGTAAGCTGCATCGTGTTCTTCGTAATCTTCACCGTATCCTTGGTATGCCGGATTGGTGTCGATCGATGGTGTATGTGGACTGTCGATCGATGCTCGATAATCAGACTGGTAGACGAAAAGTTTTCCATCTCCATTAGCCATTGCAAGTATATCTGCCACATCTTCCTTCGTGACATGTAGAATTCTGCCATCCATAGCTCTTGCATGACCATATGGATCTCGCATACCAAACTCATCTAGTTGTAAATAACCATATTCCATTTCGCGTTCTGCAGTTGAATCTCGTCGGTTTCTGCTTCATTCTCAGTATCGATCGACGGTGTTTGGTTGCCGTCGATCGATGTTGATTTCCCAAGTGGATGGGAAACATGAAAAACTCCAGCCTCGTCCATAGAAATCCCTCAGTATTCAATTGTTTCTTTGTCTTTGTAGTCTTCGTCATACTCGAGGTAGGTTGTGTTGTAACTGAAATCGCCATGGTAGGTGTGGGCATGTTTGAATGTTTGAGTGTCGATCAATGCTATAGGGTGGGTGTCGATCAATGCTATAGGGTGGGTGTCGATCGATTGTTGAACTGTATGGCTGTCGATTGATGGGTTGGTTTGGGTGTCAATCGATTCTCCTTCTTCTGATTCCTAACCGAACTCGTAATTGCATAAGCATGTGGCCACAAGATTTGCATCATTGCACAATTTGATCAAGGTAGTTTTCTTCTTATTCTTGACAAGTTCATAAAAAAATATTTGATCAATTAGAGATAGATACAACATGTTTAACTTCATATCGCATATGGCTCCCACAGTATCCATGAATGCTCTCCCAAGTAGTAAGAAGAGTTCCAATCTATCCTAATGTCCATCACATGAAATTCTGTTGGAACTAATGTATTGTTGATATGTACTGGAACATCTTTACTATCCCTTCTGAGTTCACTCTTCAGCAGTCTACGAATGTACAAGAATCGTTGGAGGGTTCCACTTTCAGGTTCAGCTCCTATGCCATTGACTTTGGCATAATGCTCACTGAAGATCCAATGTCACAAAGGACGTTGGGATATTTGTTTCCTTTGATCAAGCATGGAACCACGAATTTTCCAGGATCACTTTTCTTCTTCAGACAGGTCCTCTGCTTCATCTTCTCTCTGAGGTGATTGAACATTATCTCTATATCATCATCTGTCTCCCTTGTTCCCCTGAAAAACATCAACAGTCTGAGAGTATAATAAGCTTCATCAAAAGAAATATCTAGAGGGATTTTTAAAACTTTTTTAGCAAAGCTATCTATCTCCTTTTCATTGGCTTCTTTGCGTTGATGTTTGGGGATCTTTTGTCTTCTCTTTAAGTGTCCCTCATCTTCTATATCAATATCCATAGCTTCAGATGTGTCTGTATTCTGTTCTGAAATTGTCACGGCCAGATGTACAATCAAGCTCGTATTGAGGTTTGGTAGTCGAACTGGGTTTCTTTCATGTCGATCGATTCTAAGTGTGTATTATCGATCGATTCTTTTGTCACTTTGTTGATCGATGTCAGTAAAATGGTGTTGATAGATGTTAGTCGATTCCACGAAGCTACCGAGTCTGTAGGTTTCACCATCGATCGATTCTCTCCGGTTGGTGTCGATCAATGCGAATTAGAATTGTCGAGTGAAGCCGAATTTTCCACACAAAATTGCTATCTTGGGGCTTCTCTCTCTTGACTTCCTGCTAGAAATCATCATCAATTAATGCATTGACGTGGTGTCTTTGCCCAGCCTCGATTTTCTCCTTAATCAAGCTCTCATGCTTCTTTATGGTATCACTTGTTTGAATCACTTGATTTTCTAATTTCTTCACATGAGTGCTGATGTTTTCGAACTTGGTATTGAGGTTGAGGTACAGACCATCTATCTTCCCATTGAAATCCATAGTCATCTTCTGTTTTCCCTCTAAAACTTTGTCAACCATCGCTTCAATCTTGCTTTCATAACTTTCTGGAGGAGAATTCTGGTAGTAGGTAGATTCATAAGTCATGTTGTTGTTAAAGGGCCTTCGCTGTGAATTCTGATTAAAGTTACTCCTTCGACCAGTGACATAGGAGTTCATGTTGAATCCTGAATTCCCTTGTCTATAGGAACCATTCACATCAATGTAGTTTACGTCTTCGTCATCAATCTCATCTTCTCCAGACTCAATTGCTTCCACGTCCACAAAAGTAACATGTTTCTTGAAAAATCTTTGAACATTATCCAGTTTTGCCTTGACCTCTTTAATCTACTCCTTGCTCACAGCTTGAGCCGATTTCCTTCTCTCAAAATCGGTGTTCTGTGTGCTACTGCTGGATACCAGATTTTCAATCAATCTTGTAGCTTCTTCAGGGCTTTTAGTGCTGAAGTTTCCCTCACTAGTTGTGTCTAAAGCCATATGATATTGTAATCCAATACCTCTGAAGAAAGTGCTAAGAAGTTGCACTTCGTTGAACCCATGATGTGGATAATCTCTCTGGTATGACTATTCTTATTCTCCTCAAGTGAATAAGCTGAAAGTGAATAAACTGAATGTGTTGTGTCACTTCTCATGGAATAGATTCAAACTAGAGATTCTTTGCCACGCATAATCAGTTTACTATCTAGGATCTTGGTTATAGTGTAGGTTGTTTAAGAGGATTCAACCACCAATTGGTTGTCTCTTCCTTTGAATGGTGAGTTCTTTTTTTATGGTTGAAGGTGATTCAGTTACATGTTAACTTATACTCTCTTGACATGAGACAAACGCTCATGAACTCCAACATGGTATCAGAGCCTAGTTGCTCTTCTTTGGGAAAACTCACCCCATTCTCTGTTTTTTCTTGAATCAAATGCTTTATCTCCCATTCTTATATAGTGTAAGCTCGGTCAATACTTGTTAGTTTCTTGAAATCAAGCTTCATGAGGGGAAAGGATTTGAAAATGCTTCACCCTTATGTTTTATCCGTTGTATTATAATTTTCACTTAATGGAGCATCTTTTTTGACCAGTGGACAAACTGTTTTGATTCATTGGTTTCATTGTTGTTCAAGACACATGAAACCCTTGTTCATGTGTTATTCTAATGGTTATCTTGTTGCAAACCCTGGAAAATATCAGTTCATAAATTATTCCAGTGGCACAAGTCTAAGATCAGTGGATAAATTGATTGTCCAATGGTCCATTATGTTTCAACTACTAAAGCACGAACTATTGATGAGTATTGGATGCTCTTGGCTATTCATGCTTCCGTAAAACTCAAGAAAACAAAGCAAAATTCTGTCCACTAGAACTCTTGAGAAAATTCTCTATATTCTATGCTCTATTCTCTCATTTTCAGGTTACTTATAGTCCATCATTCTCTCATTCTCTGGCTACTAATACTCTGGTTACATCATTGTCTATTCTCTACTAATTCTCTGGTTACATATATTCTCTGGTTCCTTAATTCTCTATTCTCACAATCTATTTTTTTTAGAATTTGCCTAAGGTTGTTAAATTGTCTTGAAGTTAAGCTATCTTGAAAGAATAATCTTGCTTATATCCTTAAGAAAATTGATTGTTTGTTGCCTGAATGCTTATTCTTGTTGATTAGGTTTCAAAGAGTGTTGCTAGGATAGAATCATGAAGATATTTGTTCATGGGCTGTTTAAAATGTGTTTCAAAGGTCAGACTTGGTGAAAACCCATGATCGGATCTCTTGTTGTCTAATGATGCTTGTCTTAGTGTTTGTTGATAGGCTGCCCATGTTGATCCGATCTACATATGATGCATATTCCTGACCATGGAGATTTCCCACTGTCCATCAAAACTTTGGATACTGATTTTGTCCATTAACTCCCAAGCTGGTTGAGAGGATGAATGGAGCAGTTGAGATGAATTACACTTAACAGAAAAGATCACCATTCAAGCCAAGAGGGTTGTTGTCTCAAGCCATTGGTGATCATCATTGGCTCTCATTTTCCAAGCTTGACCACATACTCTTACTCTCAGGCCAAGCTTGAGGAGAGGTGTTAAAATGAGAAGCAATTGTCCATTCTTCAGAAATTTATGCAAGAGAATTACCTAAATCTATATTCATTCTTATGATTGAATTGGTTTACTCCTTGAGAATTGATGCATGTGTTTGTGAATTGTTTGAATCAGGTACTTGGACCTCATGAGAAGAGGCTTGTCGTGGATCAAACCCTTTGATGATGGCAGGATGTCAGAAGAAAGGGGGAGAATAAGCACCAGCCACATGGAGAATTCCAAGCAGTTTTGAGTGTGAATCAAGGAAGGCATTAGTGCCTACTTGCCATTGAAATAAGGCCAAGATCCAAGGTTTATGAGTCCCTAAACTTGATCATTAGACTCATAAACTAAATTTCCAATCCCTAGGTTGAGGGTTGTTGCATTCTTTTTCCTAAGTATGGTTTTATCCCAAGATGTTTTTCATACTTAGGTTTTTAATGAGGCAAGTACTCTCATTTCCAAGCTTGCCCAAGGATCTTCTATGGTCAAGCTTGAGGGGGAGTGTTGAAATGAAGAGGGAATGGCCAAAGTAAGCAATCAATTAAGTATTCAAGGGAAGTAGAAGAAAAGATGCTCTAGAGACTTGAAATGGAAGTTGGTCTGTTCAGACTTGATCCACAAGTAACCAAGCTGACATAACCTACCTTCCAAGGCAAGAAAGAAGTGAAAGGCTTAAGGAACATTGCTAGGCTCCAGAAACTTAAGGATACTCAATTTGAATTCAAAAGGAAGGATCTGGTTTGATTTAATAAAAAAGAAGTCACATGGGTGCATAAGGAGATGTGTAGACCTGTCACTATCACCAAGGAAGGTCTTGCCTATCCTCTTGTCCCTTTCTGCTCTTCCTAGACGTGCCAAACCTTGGTTGTATCCCCTTTGGACTCTTGTCATCCCTTACAGAATTATTTGTTTATGTGTTTCCATGTTTAAGTAATTGTTTAATCATGTGTATTGCCTATTTAAAGGCTTCTCCATCACTTGTAACATTCAGACAGAAAATATATAAGTTTGTCTCTCTAATTTTGTGTGCTATATCTCCCTTGCTTGTGTCTACAAAAATATTCACATTGTAAGGAGTAAGCATTATGGTTTAGAGGCTGCCTTATCTCTATCTCTTTTAAGATAGCCTAATACTTGTAAAACTCACTCAAACTCTTCTTTATCTACTTCTTAAACTCTAGATTACTGATTCTAATTCCTATTCTCCTTAAGTGAATAAACTCTAGATTACTGATTCTAATTCCTATTCTCCTTAAGAGATTCTTTGCCACACATAATCAGTTTACTATCTAGGATCTTGGTTATAGTGTAGGCTGTTTAAGAGGTTTCAACCACCAATTGATTGTCTCTTCCTTTGAATGGTGAGTTCCTGTTGTATGGTTGAAGCGAATTCAGTTACATGTTAACTGAATACTCTCTTGATATGAGACAAACACTCATGAATTCTAACATGGTATCAGAGCCTAGTTACTCTTCTTTGTGAAAACTCACCCTATTCTCTGTTTTATATTCAATCAAATCCTTTCTCTCCCACTCTGATATAGTGTAAGCTTGGTCAATACTTGTTAGTTTCTTGAAATCAAGCTTCAGGAAGGGAAAGGATTTGAAAATGCTTCACCCTTATGTTTTATCCATTGGATAATAATTTTCTCTTAATGGAGCATCTCTTTGATCAGTGGACAAACTGTTTTGATTAATTGGTTTCATTGTTGTCTAAGCCACAAGAAACACTTGTTCATGTGTTATTCGAATGGTTATCTTGTTGCAAACCCTCGAAAACATCAGTTCATAAATTATTCCAGTGGCACATGTCTACAATCAGTGGATAAATTGATTGTCCAATGGTCCATTATGTTTCAACTACTAAAGCACGAACTATTGATGAGTATTGGATGCTCTTGGCTATTCATGCTTCCGTAAAACTCAAGAAAACAAAGCAAAACTATGTACACTAGAACTCTTGAGAAAATTCTCTATTTTCTATGCTCTATTCTCTCATTTTCAGGTTACTTATTCTCCATCATTCTCTCATTCTCTGGCTACTAATACTCTGGTTACATCATTCTATATTCTCTACTAATTCTCTGCTTCCTTAATTCTCTATTCTCACAATCTCTTTTTTTTTTGAATTTGCCTAAGGTTGTTAAATTGTCTTGAAGTTAAGCTGTCTTGAAAGAATAATCTTGCTGATATCCTTAGGAAAATTGATTTTGTTGCTGCCTGAATGCTTATTCTTGTTGATTAGGTTTTAGAGAGTGTTGCTAGGATATAATCATGAAGATATTTGTCCATATCTTGTTTGTAATGTGTTTTAAAGATCATACTTGGTGAAAACACATGATCTGATCTGTTTTTGTCTACTTATGCTTGTCTTAGTGTTTGTTGATAGACTGCCCATGTTGAGAGAAAAGATCACCATTCAAGCCAAAAAGGATGTGGTCTCAAGGCATTGGTGATCATCATTGGCTCTCATCTTCCAAGCTTGACCACATACTCTTATTCTCAGGCCAAGCTTGAGGAGGGGTGTTAAAATGAGAAGCCAATGTCCATTATTTAGAAACTTATGCAAGGGAAGTTCCTATATCTATATTCATTCTTATGATTGAATAGGTTTACCCCTTGAGAATTGATGCATGTGTTTGTGCATTGTTTGAATCAGGTACTTGGACCCCATAAAAAGAGGCTTGTCGTGGATCAAACCCTTTGATGATGGCATGATGTCAGAAGAAAGGGGGAGACTAAGAACCATCCACATGGAGAGTTCCAAGCAGTTTTGAGTGTGAAGCAAGGAAGGCATTAGTGCTTGCTTGCCATTGAAGAAAGGCCAATATCCAAGGTTTATGAGTCCTTAAACTTGATCATATGTATCATAAATGAACTGGCCAATCCCTAGGCTGAGGGTAGTTGCACTATTATTTCCCTAAGTATGGTTTTATCCCAAGAGGTTAACTGAATACTCTCTTGACATGAGACAAACACTCATGAATTCCAACACCAGAGGCATCCCACTCTATCTCAAAAGTTTTAAGAAAGTCAGGAAGTACAAGTAAAGGAGCACTATTTAACCTTCCTTTCAGTAACTTGAATGCATCTTCATGAGCTTGGCCCCAAGTGAATTCAACACTTTTCTTGATCACTTCAGTGAGTGCGGCAGCAATTGTACTGAAGTCTTTCACTAACCTCCTGTAGAAGCCAACAAGTCCATGAAAACTCTTGACTTCTCCAATGGTTTTAGGGGTCGGCCACTCCTTTATAGCCTTCACCTTCTCTTCATAAACTTGTATGCCTTGTGATGTCACAACAAAATCTAACAAGACAAGGTTATCTGTTCCAAAAGAGTATTTCTTATAGTTAGCATACATGTTTTCTTTCCTAAGCACATCTAAGACTTGTCTAAACTGCTCAACATGTTCTTTCATGGTATACTGTAAATCAGTATATCATCAAAGTACAACCACAAATCGACCTATATGAGCTCTCAAAATATGGTTCATTAGCCTCATGAAATTTCTAGGTGCATTAGTAAGACCAAATGGCATAACAAGCCACTCATACAATCCTAACTTACTCTTAAAGGCAGCTTTCCACTCATCTCCTTCTTTTATTCTAATATGGTGGTAACCACTCTTTAAATCGATTTAATAAAAGACACATGAACCATGTAGCTCATCTAGCATATCATCTAAGAGAGGGATTGGATGTCTGTACTTAACTGTGATGTTGTTGATGGCTCTAAAATCCACACACATGCGCCAACTTCCATCCTTCTTGGGTACCAGTAGAACAGGTACATCACAAGGACTCATGCTCTTCCTGATGTTTCCCTTCTCCAAGAGATCATTGACTTGTTTATGGAGCTCCTTAGTCTCAACAGGATTGGTCATGTATGTTGGACAGTTTGGAAGTGAGGATCCTGGTACAAAGTCAATTTGATGCTCAATACCTCTGATGGGTGGCAATCCCATTGGATTATCTTCTGGAAAGACATCCATATACTCTTGCAAAAGGCTATCAATCTCTTTTGGAATATTTGGCTCATGGTTAGCAACAGTGGTTAGTAACTACTTAAACACAATCAGAATCATGGGATGTTGGGTGTTCAACGCCTCCTTGATTTCTTTAGAAGAAGCAAAAATGTTGTGAGTCCTTACCTTGCTGTGTCCTCCTTAAGTGAAGCTTAAGCTGTGGCCCTAGCTTTTTCTCTTCTCAGCTTAAGTTGCACCTTATATTGATGCACTTCTTGTGGAGTCAATGGAACTAGAGTGATATGCTTTTCCTTGTGAACAAAGGAGTGTCTTTTGGTGAAGCCATCATGTACTGCCCTCCTGTCATACTGCCATGGTCAGCCAAGCAAAATCTGACTAGCCTTCATAGGCAGAACATCACAAGTTATCTCATCCTGGTATCTCCTAGTCATGGGCACCTTCACTTGTTTAGTCACACACATTTCTCCCTCTTCACTTAGGCACGGAATGTGTATGAATTAGGATGATTGCGGACTGTAGAATGCTTCAGAGATGCGTTGCTACTCAAAGACACAAGTTTACTTTGTATTGTATTAGATGGATTCACGCAGAGAATTCCTTCCCTAAGGTGAGATCAATGTTCCTTTAGCTGAATTCCATCTAACTCGTCCTCATCTCTTGTTCAACCTGAATCTCCTTCATCTAGCAGCTCTGGTCTAGTCTAGGCTGCACCAGAATGAGAGAATAGAAAATAGAAAATAAAGAATTTTCTCAAGAAATCTAATGGACAGAGTTTTGCTCTATTTTCATGAGTTTTGCGGAAGCAATCACAGCCAGGAGCATCCAATACTCATCAAAAGTTTGGTGCTTTAGTAACTGAAACACAATGGACCATTGAACAATCAATATATCCACTGATCTTAGACATGTGCCACTGGAATTACTCATGAACTGATTTTTTCTATGGCTTGCAACAAGAGAACCATCAAAATAACACATGAACAAGTGTTTTTTGTGGCATAGACAACAATGAAACCAATGGATCAAAACAATTTATCCATTGGTCAAAGAGATGCTCCATTTAGAGAGAGCTATTATCCAATGGATAAAAGCATAATGTTGAAACATTTCTGAATCCTTTCTCTTCCCTAGGCTTGATTTCAATATACTAACAAATATTGACCAAGCTTCCACTATATCAGAGTGGGAGAGAAATGATTTATTCAAAAACAGAGAGAAAAGAGGTGAGTTTGATCCCAAAGAAGAGCAACAAAGCTCTGATGCCATATTGAAATTCATGAGTGTTTGTCTCATGTTAAGAGAGTATTCAGTTAACTTGTAACTGAAACATTTTTAAACAATCAACAGGAACTTACCATTCAAAGGAAGAGACAACAACTTGTGATTGAGTCATAATACACATCTTACTATATAACCAAGAATTTTAGACAGTAAACTTGTTTTATGAAGCAGAAACTCTCTAGTATTAATCTAATCATTGAGAAGTAACACAACACTTAAAGTTTGTGTACTTAGATGAATGGGATTTAGAATCAGTAAGCTAGAGTTTAAGACAATAGATAAAGAAGAGTTTAGAGTGAGTTTGACAAGTAATAGGCTGACTTAAGAGAGAAAGAGCTAAGACAGCTTCTAAACCATAATACTTAACTCCTACATTGTGAATATTGTTTAGACACAATCAAGAGAGTGAGAGACACGTTTTAGAGAGAGAGAAACTTTTCTATTGATTCTTGTAAGAGTTACAAGAAGTGAAGCTGCCTTTAAATAGACAATGAGCAACATTAAACAATTACTAAAACATGGAGATATTAATAAATAATTCAATAAGGACTGACAAGAGGCAAAAGGGGATACAAACAAGGTCTGGCTCGTCCAGGTTGAGTAGAAAGGAACAGGAGGAGAGGAACAACCTTCCTTGGTGATAGTGACAGGTCTACACAGCTCCTTATTCACCGATGTCACTGCTTCTAGCTTAAATTAAACCAGATCCTTCCTTTTGAATTCTAATTGAGTGTCCTTAGGTTTCTGGAGCTTTGCACATCCACAAGGTCCTCCCAAGTCATTGCTTGCCTTGCAAGTCATGTTAGGTCAAGACGATAGTTTGTGGAACAAGACTGCACAAATAAGCCCAAATCAATTTCCCTTCATGCACGTGTATTTGATCATGAACTAAATCCTTTCCTCTGGTTATTCTTTTTTTTCTTCATTTTGACATTCTCTACTAATTTATGAGTCCAAATCAAGATTCTAACATCGTAATTCATTCTTGTTTAATTAGAATCAAGAAGAAATTGCCTAATCTCCAAACAAGGTTAACAAGAATCACTTCGATTTAAACTGGGATAACTTCTTCGTTACTGATTTATGAGTCCAAATGAAACTTCTTACATCGTGATTCAATCTGGTTTGCTTAGATTCAACAAGAAATTGCCAAATCTCCAAACAGGATAAACATGAATCACATTGGTTGAAGTTGGGATAACTTCTTCATCATAACTTCTATGATATTGATTCAAATTTAGGGCGATTTTCCACAGATTTATGAGTCCAAATAAACATTCATACATCGTGATTCATTCTGGTTTGATTAGAATCAATAATCTATTGCCAAATCTCCAAACAGGGTAAACTGGAATCACGTAGTTGAAAGTTGGATAACTTCTTAATCATAACTCCTATGATATTGATACAACTTCAGGGTAATTCTCCACTTATGAATGAGTCCACATGAATCATATTACATCGTGATTCATTATGATTTGATTAGAGTCAACAAGAAATTATTAAATCTCTAAACAAGGTAAACTGGAATCACTTCGGTTGAAAGTGGGATAACTTCTTCATCATAACTCCTATGATATTGATTCAACTTAAGGGTGATTAACAACTGATTTATGATTCCAAATGAAGCTTCTTACATTGTGATTTATTCTAGTTTGACTAGAATTAATAATAAATTGTCCAATCTCCAAACATGGTAAATTTCTATCACTTCGGTTGAAAGTGGTATAATTTCTTCATCATAACTCGTAGGATATTGATTCAACTTTGAGGTGATTCTCTAGTGATTAATGAGTCAAAATCAAGCTTTTGACATCGTGATTCATTCTGGTTTTATTTGAATCAAGAAGAAATTGCCAAATATTCTAACAAGGTATCTTGGAATCACTTCGGTTGAAAGTGTGAAACTTCTTCATCATAACTCCTACGATACTGATTCAACTTCAGGGTGATTATCCACTAATTTTTTAGTCCATATCAAGATTATTACATCATTATTCATTCTGGTTTGATTTGAATCAAGAAGAAATTGTCAAATCTCTACGGATATATGAGTCATCATAACTCGTATGATATTGATTCATCTTCAAGGTGATTCTCTACTGATATATGAGTCAAAGTCAAGATTATGACATCATGATACATTCTGGTTTTATTAGAATACATAAGAAATTGTCAAATGTCCAAACAGAGCGAACTGGAATCATTTCGGTTGAAAGTGCGATGACTTCTTCATCTAAATCGTATGATACTGATTCATCTTCATGGTGATTCTCCACAGATTTTTGAGTCATAATCAAGCTTCTAGCATCGTGATTCATTTTGGTTTTATTAGAATCAAGAAGAAACTACCAAATCTCCAAACAGGGTAAACTGGAATCAATTCTATAGAAGGTGGGATAACTTATTCATCATAACTCCTATGATTGATTCAAATTCAAGGTGATTCTCCATTGATTTAAGAGTCCCAATCAAGGTTATTATATCGTAATTAATTATTTTTTGATTAGAATCTAGAAGGAATTGCCAAATCTTCAAACAGGTTAAAATGGAATCACTTCGGTTGAAAGTGCGATAATTTCCTCACCATAATGCCTATGATATTGATTCAATTTCAGGGAGATTAAGCACTGATTTATGAGTCCAAATCAAGATTCTTAAATCGCAATTTATTCTGGTTTGATAAGATTCAAGAAGAAATTGTTAAATTTTCAAACATGGTAAACTATAATCAAGCCGGTTGAAACATGGATAACTTCTTTATCATAACTCCTATGATATTGATTCACCTTGAGGGAAATTATCCACAGATGATTCCAAATAAAGCTTCATACATCATGATTCATTCTGGTTTTATTAGAATCAATAAGATATAGCCAAATCACCAAACATGACAAAATGGAATCACTTCGGTTGAATGTTTGGATAACTTCTTCATCATAACTCCTATGATATTGATTTAACTTCCGGGTGATTTTCCACTGATTTATGAGTCCAAATGAATATTCTTACATTGTTATTCCTTCTGATTTTATTTGATTTAAAAATAAATTACTAAATCTCCAAACAGGGTAAACTGGAATCACTTCGGTTGAAAATGGGAGGATAACTTCTCCATCATAACTCCTATGATATTTAATGAACTTAAGGCTGTTTAACCACTGATTTATAAATCCAAATGAAGCTTCTTACATCATGATTCATTCTGGTTTGATTAGTGCCAATAAGAAATTGCAAAATTTCCAAACAGGGTAAAGTGGAATCACTCCGGTTGAAAGTGTGTTAACTTCTTCATCAAAACTTGTATGATATTTATTCAACATCAGGGTGATTCTCAACTGATTTATGATTCCAAATCAAGATTCTTACATCGTAATTCATTTTTTTATTATAATCAAGGGGAAATTGCTAAATCTTTAAACATGGTGAACTAGAATCACTTCAGTTGAAACTGGGATAACTTCTTCATCATCACTCCTATTATACTGATTCAAATTTAGGGTGATTCTCCACTGATTTATGAGTCCAAATCAAGCTTAGCACATCATGATTTATTATAGTTAGATTAGAATGAAGAATAAATTGCCAAATCTGCAAACAAGGTAAAATGGAATCACTTCGATTGAAAGTGAGATAATTTCTTCATCATAACTTCTATGATATTAATTCAACATAAGGGTGATTAACCACTGATTTATGTGTCCAAATGAAGCTTCTTACATCATGATTCATTCTGTTTTTATTAGAATCAATAAGAAATTGTCAAATCTCCAAATAGAGTAAACTGGAATCACTTCGGTTAAAAGTGGGATAACTTCTTCACAAAAATTCATAAGATATTGATTCAAATTCAGGGTGGTTCTACACTTATTTATGAGTCAAAATCATGCTTCTGGCGTCATAACTCATTTGGCTTTTATTAGAATCAAGAAGAAATTGCTAAATCTCCTAAAAAGGTAAACTGGAATCACTTCGCGTGAAAGTATGATAACTTCTTCATCATAACTTTTATGATATTGAGTAAACTGTACGGTGATTCCCCACTGATTAATGAATAAAAATAAATCTTATTATATCATGATTCATTCTGGTTTGATTGGAATCAAGAAGTAATTACCAAATCGCCAAAAAGGGTAAATTGGAATCACTTCAAGGTAAACTGGAATCATCTTCATCACAATTCATATGATATTGATTCAACTTCAGGGTGATTCTCCACTGATTTATGAGTCCAAATAAAGCTTAGTAAATCGTGATTCATTCTGGTTTGATCAGAATCAAGAAGAAATTGTCAAATCTCCAAACAAGGTAAACTGGAATCATTTTAAAAGTGGGATAACTTCTTTATCATAACTCCTATGATATTGATTCAACTTAAGGTTCATTAACCACCGATTTATGAGTAAAAATGAATATTTTTTAATCGTGATTCATTCTGGTTTGATTAGAATAAATAAGAAATTGTCAAATCTCCAAACAGAGTAAACTGAAATCACTTATGTTGAAAGTGGGATAACTTCTTCATCATAACTTGCATGATATTTATTCACCTTCAAGGTGATTCTCCACTGATTTATGAGTCAAAATCAAGCTTCTGACATCGTTACTCATTCTGGTTTTATTAGAATCGATAAGAAATTACCAATGTTTAAATTGGGTAAACTAGAATCAATTTGGTTGAAAGTGGGCTTATTTCTTTATCACCACTCTTATGAGTCTAAATAAAGCTTCACGGATCGTTATTCATTCTTTTTGATTAGAATCAAGAAGATATTGCCAAATCTCAAACATGAAAACTAGAATCACCTCGGTTGATAGTGGGATAACTTATTCATCATAACTCGTATGATATTGATTCAACTTCAAAGTGATTCTCCACTGATTTATGAGTCAAAATCAAGCTTCTGACATCTTTATTCATTCTAATTTTATTAGAATCAAGAAGAAAATTCCAAATGTTTAAACTCGGTAATATGGAAGAAAGTGGGCTTACTTCTTCATCATAACTCCTATGATATTGATTCAACTTTAGGGAGATTCTTCACATATTTATGAGTCCAAATAAACTTCTCACATCGTGATTCATTTTTGTTTGATTAAAATCAAGAAGATATTGTCAAATCTCCAAACAGGATAAACTTGAATCACTGCGATTGAAAGATGAATAACTTCTTCATCATAACTCCTAAGAAATTGATTCAACTTCAGGGTGATCCTCCACAGATTTATGAGTCCAAATCAATCTTCGTACATCGTGATTCATTCTGGTTTGATTAGAATCAAGAATAAACCAAATCTCTAAACAGGGTAAACTGAAATCACTTCGGTTGAAAGTGGGATAACTTGTTCATCATAATTCATATGATATTGATTCAAAATCAGGGTTATTCTACACTTATTGATGAGTCAAAATCATGCTTCTGGCGTCATAACTCATTCGGGATTTATTAGAATCAGGAAGAAATTGCTAAATCTTCTAACAGGGTAAACTAGAATCACTTCGGGTGAAAGTGGGATAACTTCTTCATCATAACTTTTATGATATTAGGTAAACTTTACGGTGATTCTCTACTGATTAATGAATAAAATTGAATCTTATTATATCATGATTCATTCTAGTTTGATTGGAATCAAGAAGTAATTACCAAATCGCCAAAAAGGGTGAATTTGAATCACTTCAGGGTAAATTGGAATCATCTTCATCACAATTCATATGATATTGATTCAACTTCAGGGTGATTCTCCACTGATTTATGTGTCCAAATCAAGCTTAGTAAATCGTGATTCATTCTGGTTTGATCAGAATCAAGAAGAAATTGTCAAATCACCAAACATGGTAAACTGGAATCATTTTAAAAGTGGGATAACTTCTTTATCATAACTCCTATGATATTGATTCAACATAAGGTTCAATAACAACCGATTTTTGAGTCAAAATGAATATTTTTTAATCGTGATTCATTCTGGTTTGATTAGAATAAATAAGAAATTGTCAAATCTCCAAACAAAGTAAACTGAAATCACTTCGGTTGAAAGTGGGATAACTTCTTCATCATAACTTGTATGATATTTATTCACCTTCAAGGTGATTCTCCACTGATTTATGAGTCAAAATCAATCTTCTGACATCGTTAGTCGTTCTGGTTTCATTAGAATCGAGAAGAAATTACCAAATGTTCAAATTGGGTAAACTGGAATCAAGTTGGTTGAAAGTGGGCTTACTTCTTTATCATCACTCCTATGATATTGATTCAACGTTGGGAGATTCTCAACATATTTATGAGTCCAAATAAAGCTTCACACATCGTGATTCGTTGGATTAGAATCAAGAAGATATTGCCAAATCTCCAAACATGATAAACTTGAATCACTTCGATTGAAAGATGGATAACTTCTTCATCATAACTCCTAAGATATTGATTCAACTTCAGGGTGATTCTCCACAGATTTATGAGTCGAAATCAAGCTTCGTAGATCGTGATTCATTCTGGTTTGATTAGAATCAAGAAGAAATTACTAAATCTCTAAACAGGGTAAACTGAAATCACTTCGGTTGAAAGTGGGATAACATTTTCATCATAATTCCTATGATATTGAATCAACTTAGAGGTGATTAACCACTGATTTATGAGTCCAAATTAAGCTTATTACATCGTGATTCATTCTGGTTAGACTAGAGTAAAGAATAAATTGCCAAATCTCAAAATATTGTCAACTGGAATCACTTCAATTAAAAGTGAGATAATTCTTCATTATAACCCCTCTGATATTAATTCAACACAAGGGTGATTAGACACTGATTTATGTGTCCAATTGAAGTTTCTTAAATTGTGATTAATTCTGATTTAATTAGAATGAATTAGAAATTTTCAAATCTCAAAACAGAGTAAACTGGAGTCCCAATAGAGCTTAGTACATCGTGATTTATTCTGGTTTGATTAAAATTAAGAAGAAATTACCAAATTTTCAAACAGAGTAAACTGGACTCACTTCAATTGAAAGTGAGAATACTTTTTCATCATATCTCCTATGATATTGATTCAACTTAAGGGTAATTAACCACTGATTTATGTGTCCAAATGAAGCTTCTACCATCATGATTCATTCTGGTTTGATTAGAATCAATAAGAAATTGTCAAATCTCCAAGGCAGAATTGCCAAATGTGACTCAAAACTTGGAGTCAAACCCAAAAGAATACCCAAACTTGGGTCAAAGGCAAAAGTAACTTAAAAGGCTATTGAAATTACAACTATCCCCTTGTGAACAAACAAAAAAACGGAATTTTTTTTACGTTTCTAACCCTCGCAAGTCGTCTGTTCAGACGACTTAAAAACAAGTCGTCTGGACAGTTATTCTTAAACATAATTTAAAAATTTTGTAAAAAATATTTTGATAAGTGAAAAATGGGAATTATGTAATTAACATATGTCTTAAGAGATATAAATTAAGATA
Source organism: Moricandia moricandioides (assembly GCA_905132885.1). NCBI lineage: Eukaryota > Viridiplantae > Streptophyta > Magnoliopsida > Brassicales > Brassicaceae > Moricandia > Moricandia moricandioides. The sequence continues at coordinate 16,669 of CAJHQQ010000207.1, read as the reverse complement.
TAACAAATTTCAATTGTTTTCAGCATAGATGAGTGAAAGTAGTGAGTCATGATATTCTTTAGTTTATGTTTCATCAACATATGTTGTAGTATTGTATGTGTTCTTAGGGTTAAATTTTGGAAAGCATTAAAACCGTTTTTGAAAAATTTAAAAATTACCTAAGCGTGTTCATTTCTGTGTATAGTAAACAGTATTGAAGTATAATTTGATTTTATATCGTGGTTAGTTAGTTAATTTAGTCATTTTAGTTTAGGGTTTCATTTTAGGGTCTAGGACGACTTAACATTTAGTCGTCTGTGAACGGACAACTAAATATTAAGTCGTCTGATGTACATTATCCGCCAGACGACTTATTTGTAAGTCGTCTAAACCGGACCAAACCTTAAATTTTTCCACTGTACTTTTAAAGCTAACCGGATTATTTACCCAATATATAAGGTGATTTTTTTTTCTGTGTTAATTTTTCGCAAAAACCCTAACAGTTCTCTCTCAAAGGCGATATCAAAGGCGATTTCGAGTTCCCACTATTTCCGAACAAACCATCGTTCTCAACGTCGGCTATCTATCTCACTTCATTCTCACCGTTCTCACCGCCGCTTCCTCTAAACAGGTAGTATAAGCCGCTTCTTCTAAACCCTAGCGCCGCCGCTTCCTTTGTTGTTTAGTTAGGTTGGATGTTGTTTTCCTCTCATTTTACGGTTACGATTTGTGATTTCAAGCAATTTGTGGATATTTTCATTTCAAATTAGGGTTTCAAAGATTGGGGCTTTCAATCGATTTGTGGTCTAGTTAGGTTGGATGTTGTTCTCCTCTCATTCGTCTGGTCAGCTTTCAAATGTTCTACTGGAAGTCTTGGTAGACTTATAATTAAGTCGTCTGGAAAGTCTTCCAGGTGGACGACCCAGACGACTTAATCTAAGTCTTTCAGGTGGACGACCCAGACGACTTAGAATTAAAATGTTTCCAATTCGTTTCTTGTTTGCAGATGGCGAATCAGCATGAACCTCACTTCTTGAAGCCTCTGCTTCCTTGTTTCGACTGTGGCGTGGTATACACACGCTCTCTATTTCTCCTCTGTTTATTTCCTTTGCTTATCTTCTCCTTTGTTGACTTGTAGACAATACCACTTGCCTTCTACTCAAAACACGTACAAGGCAAGCCGAACGAAGGAAAATGGACACTACGATCGGACGCTTCACACCAAACTTGGGAAGTTATACAAGAAGGAAGAAGACTCACCGATGGTTGGGAAGACTTCGCCCAAACACACTCCCTTTGCATCGGTGACATTCTCGTGTTCAAAAAGGAAGGAGACATGGTATTTCATGTGACTCCTTTCGGTCGTAGTGGTACTGAGATTCAGTATACACCTCCTCAAGGGGATGATGCTGCGGATTGTGCCTCAACTTCCTCGCCTCTTCCTAAATGATGGATGTTTGTCTTGCTATTGTCTTATTGTAATCTGCTTCTAGCGGACTTGTAATGGATGACTTCTATGTTGTTGTCCCCTTGTTTCAAAATGTTTTTAAACCTATGACTTGTAATGGATGATCAACTTTTATAACTACAACTCCTTTTTCCTCTATGTACAAATCATGGTAACACCATTGTGGATGGTCTTAGTAGACGACTAATAATTAAGTCGTCTGGAAAGTCATCCAGCCGGAAGATTTGTCAGACGACTTAATTTATTAGTCGTCTAAGAAGTCTAACACAAATTCTAACACAAATTTAAAAATTACCTAAGCGTGTTCATTTCTGTGTATAGTAAACAGTATTGAAGTATAATTTGATTTTATAACGTGGTTAGCTAGTTAATTTAGTCATTTTAGGGTCTGGGAAGACTTAATATTTAGTCGTCTGTAAACGGACGACTAAATATTAAGTCGTCTGATGTACATTATCCGCCAGACGACTTATTTGTAAGTCGTCTAAACCGGACCAAACCTTAAATTTTACCACTGTACTTTTAAAGCTAACCGGATTATTTACCCGATATATAAGGTGATTTTTTTTTTGTTAATTTTTCGCAAAAACCCTAACAGTTCTCTCTCAAAGGCGATATCAAAGGCGATTTGAATTCCCACTATTTCCGAACAAACCATCGTTCCGGCTATCTATCTCACTTCATTCTCACCGTTCTCACCGCTGCTTCCTCTAAACACTAGCGCCGCCGCTTCTTCGAAACCCTAGCGCCGCCGAGTTCCTCTAAACCCTAGCGCCGCCGCTTCCTCCGAACAAACCGTCGCTTCCTCTAAACACTCATTGCCGTTTAACATAAAACGTTGTCTCTATCAATTTACTCATTCTAACCGTTTCACGTTTATTTTTTCAGATCTATAACCGCAATGACGAGTACTCCTTCCGCGACTAGTCAGGTACTCCTTCTGCGACTAGTCAGGTCCGCTTTAAAGTTTTCTACTGGAAGACTTGTAATTTAAGTCGTCTGAAAAGACTTCCAACTGGACGACTTAGTAGACGACTTAATATTTAGTCGTCTACTAAGTCGTCCAGTTGGAAGTCTTTCCAGACGACTTGTAATATTAGTCGTCTACTAAGTCGTCCAGTTGGAAGTCTTTCCAGACGACTTAATTACAAGTCGTCTACTAAGTCGTCTTGTTAGATTTAGCTTGTTTAGCTTATCTCTATTGTTGTCTTTGATTATTTTGCAGACAAAAAGGATGGATATTCCAGAACTCCCCCGTAGGTTATACACATTAGAGGAAGAACCAGAAGCCCACAATAGCATTTCGTATCACACAGATAATAGCAAGTTGTACACTGCTCTTAGGGAAGCCCTTACTGATGAAGAATTTGAAGAGCTCAAGGAGTCGAGTTTGGGAGTTTTCATCAAGTTCAAGGAGCAGGGATTTGGTTGGGCTTCAAGGCTGGTTCACTACATGCTCAGTTTCAAGCTGGACATCAAGAAGAAGTATGAGATGTGGTCTCTCGTTGGTCCAGAACCGTTGAGGTTTTCACTGTTAGAGTTTGAAAACCTCACTGGTCTAAACTGCGAATACATCGAGGACCTTGAGAGACCAAAATGTGAAGTTACCAAAGAGATGGTATCTTTCTGGGGGATGCTGGGAGTTCATCTGGAAGCAGGCCCAACTACTGATCAGATAATAGCAGCGCTGAAGAGATGCGATGATTGGTCTAGGGAAGATCGCAAGCGGCTCGCGTACCTTTCCATCTTCGCTGGATTCATTGAAGGGAGAAAGTTTTCAACCGCTACACGATCTAGTCTTGCAAGGCTAGTGATGGACTTAGAACGGTTTGAGAATTATCCATGGGGGAGAGTCGCGTTTAAGGTGCTGATGGACTCTTTGTGGAACAAAGATATCACTGGCTGTTACACGGTGGATGGGTTTATACAAGTTCTTCAGGTCTGGGTATACACAGCTATGCCGGAATTGGGTGCTAGTATTGGTGTTCCCAGAGCAAACAGTCCGTCTCCACCGATACTGGCTTACGAGGGCAGCAGAGGTCGCAGATCAATGAAAGCTGCTATCTTGAAACAGGTATTTACTTCAATCCAAAAGACTGCGCAGACGACTTATACTAAAGTCGTCTGGAAAGTCTTCCAGCTGGAAGACTTACCGGACGACTTTAGTATAAGTCGTCTGGAAGGTCGTCCAGCTGGACGACTTAGTAGACGACTTAATTATAAGTCGTCTGGAAGGTCGTCCAGCTGGACGACTTAGTAGACGACTTTTAATTAAGTCGTCTATTTAGTCTTTTTTTTCAAATATCTAACTCGATTCTTCTATTTACTGCAGACCCGCGTGATCAACTTTGTTGAGAAGGACCTTAGTGAAATGTGGCCAAAATGGGACTCCGAGGTTGAGGACCTGCCCGCGGAGAACATTATTAAAGTCATGTATGATCGGAGACCGTGGAAGTGGACCATGGATTGCTGGGAAGTCACTGGTACTAAGGTCTATACCAAACCTAAGGTTGTGACTCCATCGAAGAAAGCCACAGAGATGGTTGTGGTGGAGGAGGAGGAAGACAATCCAAGACCTCTGAAGAAAGCTCGTAAAGGGGCTAGTGAAGAGGCTCCTAAAGAGGCTCCTACAGAGGCTCCTAAAGAGGCTCCTAAAGAGCCTAGTGAAGAGGCTACTGGGATAACCAGAGAGGAGATGGCAAATATGTTCAAGGAAGTAGTTGAATGTATGAAACATGGGTTTACGAAGTGCCTCAAGGAGATTAGGAAGTTGTCCGATAGGGTGGAAGCTGTGGAGAAGATGGTTGGTGTCACCAAAGCCAAACAGACTACCCCTGAAGCCCAAGAATCCGAGGTTAGTAACAAATCCTCTCCCAACAAGAATTAAGTCGTCCACGGTCATCTAGTTGTCCAGACAACTTATATTTAAGTCGTCCAGGGTTAACTAGTGTGCTATTTATATTGCAGAGAGAAATTCGCGATGAGGCGAACTCGGGAAAGAAGAGCTTGCCGGAGGATAAAGCAGATGGTGTCTCCTCCAAAGACCAACCGAGCGTCGCTCCCACCGATCAACAACCAAGCGTTCCAGTTCCACAATCAAGCGTTCCAGTTTCAGAACAGAGCCTGGTTGTATTGGACAAAACAGCTCCCACTGCTTCGGACGATAAGGTAACGGCTGCTAGATACAAAGGCAAGTTGGATGCTTCTGTGCGTGCAAGGAGTGAACGACCGAAGAAACCTGCTCCCGCAAAGAAATCTCCTTATACGGCAGAGAAAAAGAAAGATAAAGTGGCAGCCTATAATCCATTTCCCCCACTAGACAGACCTAAGTTGAAGGAACTCGCTGATTGGTTGAAAACTGATCCGTAAGTGATTGCTTAACCCATAACTGATTGCTTTTAGTCTACCAAAACTGATTGCTTTTTTGTTTGCAGTCATTATTTCACTAAGAAGGAAGCCAAACCGCGTACATCACCAACTTGGTGGTATCACACCCTCCGGACAGCCAGAGCATGGCTGGAAGACTGCGTAAGTCTTCTGCTTATCTTGTATCTTTTTCGTCTGGACTTAAATATAGGTCGTCTACAAAGTCGTCCAAGTAGACGACTTATATTTAAGTCGTCTGGTAAATATAAGTCGTCTGGAAAGTCGTCTACAAAGTCGTCCAAGTAGACGACTTTCCAGACGACTTATATTTACCAGACGACTTAAAGATAAGTCGTCTACGTGGACGACTTTCCAGACGACTTATGTTTAAGTCGTCTGGTAAATATAAGTCGTCTGGTATCTTCTAACTTGTATTATTTTATATGCAGCATATAGATGCTTGGATTAATTTGCTGAGGCAAAGGTATGAGGAGAACCCACAAGGTTTCAGGAGCGAGCGAATGTGCTTCCTGGATCACAACTTTTCCCAAACTTGGAGAGACCACTATCCGAGATTCAAATCATCGGAACCCGATCACAGAGGTTTAGGAAGAATGCTACCTGGTGGGGCGTGGAATTATTATGACGGATCAATACCATCATTTTGCCAATCAAACAAGGTGTGGGGGGAGGACATTGATGATATCTATGCGCCAGTGAACTTGGGCAACACTCATTGGCTTGCTATTTGGATATCGATCCCTAACAGGCACATAGTCGTCTGGGACAGCATACCTTCAGCTACGGTAGCAGAAGCATGGGATGAGATAATGCAGCCTTTTCTCGAGATGGTCTCTTATCTGCTTGTTGAGTGCGCTGCCACCGACGAACTACAGGTCAAATACGGGTTGGAGCCATACACATATGAGAGACAGGGAAATGTACCCACGGCCAACAATGGTGATTGTGGCGTGTACACTGTAAAGTACATTGAATGTCATGCTCTTGGGGTCCCCTTTAACGAAAGAGACTTTGCTAGGTCCAACGCGAAGTCTATGAGGGATAAGATGGCGGTGGCTTTATTTACGGAGCTTGGTGATCTGCATTTGAAAGAAAACCAGGATGGTGATAAGTTCGTGGGCATGTATGATTAGAACTTGTCTTCGTAAATCCCCTGTAAAGTTCGTGGGCATTAGAACTTGTCTTTGTAAATCTCTCTTTGTAAATCCCCTGTAACTCATTCTCTGTTAATAACAATCAAGTCAATTGACTCACTTTCAGTCTTTGTATTTAAACTTGATTTTGTAACGATTTGTATTTATTCTAGGCTCAAAAGAAATACAACAAAAGACAAACAGTTAAGTCGTCTGGAAGGTTTTCCAGCTGGACGACTTATATTAAGTCGTCTGGAAGGTTTTCCAGCTAGACGACTTACAGTTAAGTCGTCTGGAAGGTCTTTTAGATGGACGACTTAGTAGAAGGTAGTCTAAAAATGTCATACAGTGGACGACTTAGTAGAAGGTCGTCTAAAAATAAAATACAGTGGACGACTTAGTAGAAGGTCGTCTAAAAATAAAATACAGTGGACGACTTAGTAGAAGGTCGTCTAAATATAAAATACACTGGACGACTTAGTAGAAGGTCGTCTAAATATAAAATACACTGGACGACTTAGTAGAAGGTCGTCTGGACGACTTAGTAAAAGGTCGTCTGGACGACTAGTCAACTGGTTGTGTACATTTTTGTTTCGTATGGCCAGTTTCCTTGCAGTTTGAGCATCTATAAGCCCTGTGTTTCTTCCTGGGTTTGTGTCCTCTCATCCTAGATAGCTCCAACCAAGATTGCCATCTTGATTTCTTCTGTCTCCCCGGACCACGCTTTACGTATGGAGGAAAGCATTCTCGTTCCTCAATATGTTGTGACACGATAGGATATATATTCTCTGAGTATCCTGCATACAAATAATTCTTTGAGTACACTGGACATACAAGTGTGGAGATATGCAAACCAACATGTGTTCCAGCAGCTATAGCATGAGAGCAAGGTATTTTCTCCACTGCATAGACACCACAATCACACTTTGCATGTTCCAAATCAACCACACAGTCCATTTTGCCACCTTTCACAAAGAATCGCCATCCATCAATTGGTTGGACCGTCATCGTATCTGCTATCTCTGTTCGAACAGCAAGCAAGTATTCAACACCCCGGCTATGTTGAGTTGGGAGACTCAAAGCATCTTGTCTCCTTTTCCAATACCATTTTCCTAACTTCTCCCTTATGAACTCCAGCAGGAACGGAATCGGAAATCCTCTTGCTCGCTTCAGTGCGGAATTAATAGATTCAGCGATGTTGCTTGTTTTTATGTTGTATCTGTTCCCCTTACAATAAACCCTTGACCATAGGCTGGCGTCGGCATTCTCCAAATACGTTGCAAGTTCCGGGTTTGCACTCCGTATCTCAGCCATGTACTGGTCATAATCGTAAACCGTGTGAGCATAAGCAGCCCCTTTCACCAAGTACAAGAGATGTTTCCCTTTAAACTTTTTGACAATGTTATCTTGAAGGTGATAATAACATATTCCTCGGGTTGCCCAAGGAAACACCTTATCACACGCACTTTTAATGGCCGCGTGCCGGTCGGAGACTATCACCAGAGGCTTGTCATGAGATATACAACTAGCCAATTTTGTGAAAAACCATTCCCAAGAAGGATCATCTTCAGCATCCACGATCCCAAAAGCCAATGGGAATATCTGAAAATTCCCATCTTGTGCGGCTGCAACTAACATAACACCTCCATACTTTCCACTTAGGTGAGTTCCATCCACCACAATGACTCTTCTCTGATAATTAAAACCTTTGATAGAAGCTCCAAAAGAGAGAAATAGATACTTAAATCTTTTCATAGAATCAAGTTCTATAGCCGTGATAGAATCAGATTTGCAATGGAGATTTGCTCGAGATATGATGGCAGACGCGAATACCCTTCTTCTGCTGATCCTCTCACCAATGTTTGTGCATATAACAGTGCTCTGTATGAAGTGGTGTAATCAAGCGCCATGCCAAACATGTTCCTCATTGCATCAGTGATATGCTGCGGAGTTATCCCATCAATGATTCCAACACGATCAATGAAAAGACTACCAACATACTTCGGAGTACAGTGTCTCCGCTGAGCGATTCGGTCTCCCACTGAGCATAAATGTTTTTCCACATACTTTGTTACCCAAAACGTGTTTGTCCCATGTTTCACACTCGCTCTGATCTTCCATCCACAACCGCTAACCCGACATGTTGCCACAAGGAGAGTTTTCGTTGATTTGTATATTCTGAAAGAAAACCTACCCCTCACTGCTGCCAACCGCAGCTCTGAAAGCAGTGCATCCTTGCTAACAAAACTCTGGTTGACATAGATACTGGTACCATCCGATTTTCCTCCTTCAATAGCATTTGTCTTACCATATGTCTTTTCGATTTCTTCAAAACAAATATTATCATCATCTTCCTCGTCCTCATCTTGAACCTTTCCATAAAGACTGTAATCCCCACCATTCTGATCCGTTTCACCAACAATAGAGTTATCAGCATCCTCCTCCCCATTTTGATTTTCATCTGCAACAAACTCATTATCACCAACATCTTCAAAACATTCATCAGCTTCATCATTATCACCAACATCTTCAAACCATTCACCAGCTTCATCATTATCACCAACATCTTCAAACCATTCACCAGCTTCATCATTATCACCAACATCTTCAAACCATTCACCAGCTTCTTCCCTTTTCTCTGAAACCGTTTCCACCTTGCTGCGGCTTGATACACAAAGACATACTCTATGCGTTTTGAGTATCTCGAGCAAGTTTCGAACTTGTCTATCACTTGTAACATGAATGGGAGGACTGCCTGAGCCATCATCATTTCTGCTGGTAATGAGTAGCTAATCTCCACAGTCACTCTTCTCATGTCCAGGTTATAATCTTCTTGAGCCATTGCAACAAGTTCAGCATGTGTTGAATCTTCATTCAATAAAAACAATCTTGATCCTTTGAGATCATCAACCACAAAATCCCAACGGCAATCTTTCAAAAACCATTCTCCATACACTGCTTGTAACTGATGAATCATCTGCAAATATTCAAAATAAAACACATTAGTAAACATAGAGAAAATGAAGAAGTTCACTAAACATTGCCGCAGACGACATAGAAGTAAGTCGTCCAGAAGACTTAAAGGTAAGTCGTCTAAAGAGGTCACTTTTGCAATTGAAAATTAAATGGGACGACTTAATTCTAAGTCGTCTGGCGTTGTTTGTTAAAAAAAAAAAACTTCAGACGACTTATATGTAAGTTGTCTACGAAAAAGGGCTTGTTTTGCATTTGACCGAATCGTGTCAGATCTTTGACTATTGCTGGACGACTTATAATTCAGTCGTCTCTGAGAAAGTTAAAATTTCAATATTTTATTCAAACTAGACGACTTAAACGTAAGTCGTCCTAGGTTAGTTTTGTAATTGAAAAATAAAACTTGAAATTTAACTTTCTCAGACGACTTAATTGAAAGTCATCCAGACAGACGACTTTATTTCAAGTCGTCCAGGAAAGCAAAAAAGTCGTCCAGAAGTTTTCCCAAGTTTTCTGGTCAAACCTTGCTTTCCTGGACGACTTGAAATAAAGTCGTCTGTCTGGACGACTTTCAATTAAGTCGTCTGGAGAAAGTTAAATTTCAAGTTTTATTTTTCAATTACAAAACTAACCTAGGACGACTTACGTTTAAGTCGTCTAGTTTGAATAAAATATTGAAATTTTAACTTTCTCAGAGACGACTGAATTATAAGTCGTCCAGCAATAGTCAAAGATCTGACACGATTCGGTCAAATGCAAAACCAGCCCTTTTTCGTAGACAACTTACATATAAGTCGTCTGGAGTTTTTTTTTAACAAACAAAGCCGGACGACTTAGATTAAGTCTTTCGTTTTGACCAGAAGACTTATCAGTAAGTCTTCTACATACAGATGACTTAAGAGTAAGTCTTCTACGCGAACAGATCTTGAAAAAAATTCAAATTCGTACCTTAAACTAGGTGAGATGACTTCGTTTGCACACAGAGTCTTCTCCAACCACTCAGAACCTCAAACGAAAGCAAAACGAAAGAAATATGGCTCTGTCAACCGTAAAATATTTTGAATCAAAAGCTTGAGTTTTTTGGATGAATATGGAGAGAAAGTGAAAGAAATGTTGTTTTTAGTTCATAACAGGTCGTACAACGTTGTTGAACTATTCATTAAAGGGCATTAAAAGCTCCAAACATGTAGTACAAGATTGTTGAACTATTCATGGTAGTGGCAATGTTGTAAATACTTGAAGATGATGAGGTTGAGACAGTAAAGAAGCCATTTTCGAAAAACCAAAAAAAAAAAGTTAATGGCATTTTCGTAGATAAAATGCAGGTGTGGGGTGAATATCTCAAAAAAAAAAAATGAGTCAAACAGAAAAGGTTAGTTTTCTGTTTGACTCCAAGTTTTGAGTTACTTTTGCAAAAAGGCCTTTAATTTAACATCTGATTATCCATGGTGTTGTGAGGTAAAGTTTATATACGAAAATAATTGTAAGATTTTGATTATGGGAGTACAGAAGAAACTCTATAAATTAATTTATAGAGTTTTTACTGTATATCAGTTGTGAATGGATCTTTTTGATTATGGGTCCTGGAGAATTTGAAATATCTATAGTACTTCTATTTATTGTTATTATTTTGAAGGTAATTACTTTTTATGATTTTTTATATGTACTCATTTAATTTAGGTGTTAATTTTCATTGGGTTTGAAAGGTTTGAAACTTTTAATTTGTTTGTTACAAATAGATGAATCAAGAAATCATTATTGTTAGTTAACTTTAGAACAAATATTTTTTTTGCCTTATCTTAACTTATGCTTCATTATTATTATTTTTTGGTCTTTATCAATAATTGTCTTTTTTGGTAAAAAGTAATGGGTTGTCAACAATTATCTTTGTCAAATAGTACCTTATCCAATGCACATGGAACCGACCTGAGTAACGAAGTAGATGGATAAAGACAAAAGTTAGTGGCACAAGACGACTATTACAGTGTTTTTTTCTTGGGTAGGATATTAACATAAAAAAAGATGGAAGAATGATGATTCTGGCACAGTGGTTTTATCGTCAAGAAGAAGCCAAGAAAAAGGGTGGTGGAAACTGGGAATTGAATTATACACGAGAGCTGTTCTACAGTTTCCATCGTAATGAGGTCTCTGTAGAAACTGTGATGCATAGATGCGTGGTGAATTTTGTTCCAGCTCATAAGTATCTTCCAAAACGTGGTTTTATCGTGTGAAAGGTGTATGATACTGTTGAGAAGAAGCTGTGGAAGTTGACTGATAAGGATTATGAAGTTTCACAACAACATGAAATTGACATGTTTGTGGAAAGTCAATGTTGCGATTGGGTGATCTTCCTGACCTTGAATCTAAGGAAGATGTAGAAATGGCTAAACAATCTTCTCGGAAAGTAGACACACCTCCTGTTGATGTTAGAAAGGAGGAAGATACCTTTCCTATTTCATCAGAGTATCATTCTATATTACACAAGTTTGATTCACTAACTGATGATGCTCATCGTAACAAGTGTTTGGCTAAGCTTCTGGAAGCAGTCCAAAGCATATGTTCTAACGTTGCTGATGAAGCAAATATGGGTTCAGATGCATCCCATGAGAATCCATTAAAGGTCATAAACTAAAATTTTCATAACCCTTTTTTTTTATCTTATTCCAAATAGTGTCTCTATTTTTACTCACTCACCTTTCGTAACCCTTTTTGTTTAAACTGCTTGACAGCATGAAAGTTTTCTCTGGCGGGAGGCTGCTGTTCGTCCCGTGTGTTCCCTGGAGCTGGATTTATATGTTTCTCTTGCATCAGATTATTCTAAATACAACCAAAGGATAAGGACATTTGCATTCAATCTCAAGGTTAGAATCTGCATTCATGCCATTTCATGATTGCTTCTCCATATTCTTAGCAGTTGATCGATGAATTTAATTAATGTGACATTCTTATATGACATGCTAAAATTTGTATGCCTTATGATCACTGAACAGTAATTCCATTTTGTTTTGTCTCTAGAACACTGCACTGCTGGCTAAATGACTGCTCAATGGCGAGTTAGAACCTGAAAAGATTTTGAACATGTCACCCATTGAGTTAAAGGTAATTAGGGAATTTTTATATTGTCATATTTGTAAACAGAATAATCTGAATCTTTATTTGTTCTATAATGGGAAGATAGTAATGATTACTTCTCACAAGGCAAACATATAAGATGTGTTTTTTTTGGGATTCAGAAGGGTCTAACTGAACAAGAAACAAAGAAGAATGAGCCTGATGATGCGGAAAGAATGCAGTTTTTTTTCATTTATGACAGTCAAAGTTTATTAAGTTTCTTCCATTTGAGTCAGAGAATGTCTTTGACCATGTCATGTGTTGGCTTTGGATGTAGATGAGTGATGTAAGATGGTCGAGATGCAGTCAAATTAAATTTGGCCTGAAGGATATCTTTCAAACTGGGCATGGAGATCACTATCAGGTTATTTGGCTTTTACATATTATTCTCGGCATGATCTTATGCATATTCATGGATCATAATAATCACTTTCTAATTTTGTATGCATTTAGCTGGAGTGTATTGCCTGTGGAAATTCCTGGTACGCCTCAAGGGAAGAGGTATCAAATCTTGTTGTAGTAGACGCTGAACAACCTGCCTGAGGTACAAGAAATGAGTCTATTGAGAAGAATTTCACCATTCGTTGTGAAGCTGAGAAGAAAGAGACAGAAGATTCCTTGAAGACAACTAATGACTCAAATGCAGACAACAATTCTGAAGCCACCAAGAAACATGAGTGAAGAAAGTATATTTACGGTTTAATAACTTCAACCTTATTTTTAGGGTTTTGGGTATGAAATCGGACATGGTTATTCGTGTAGTTATCTCATGTAAAAATTATTTATGAAAATAATTGTAAGACTTTGATTATGGGGATATATCAGTTGTCAATGGATTTTTGTTTGATTATGGATCTGCCAGAATTTGGAATAACTCTATTATTTCTTTAATTTTTATTTAGTTATAAGTTAGATAAATATTTTTTAATGATTTTGTATATATAGTTGTTAATGCAGGAGTTATGTTGCATTGAGTTTAAAATCCCGTTCGAATATTTTGTCGTGCCATCTCATTAAAAATGTGCATTTTAAATATATTTTATCTTTTTCATCATTAGCTAATACTAAAGTCTCATAATTCAGTTCATGTGTCCAAAACAATTTTGGCTAAAAATCCAGAAAAACAAGAAAAATATAAAATTGCAAAAAATACAACACTCAAACACGATAAATGAAATTAATTTGTAAGTGTATTCATACCTTGCTCGATGTTGGCGTAGGATCTTGCGGGTTCGAAATTTTTCTGTTTTTTATAAGTTACTCAAATACTAATTTATACTATATAAGTATGTGTTTTAAAATATACGATACAAAAAAAAATGTAAGAGAATCATCATAAACACCATGCATATACAGAGGATGAAACATGTACACAGTAGCTTTAAAAATAACAATTTCACAATCCTACGCTACACAAGTAACATACGTGCGTAACTATAACTAAAAAATAGAATTTGATTGAGACGACTTTTTTCTCTCTCCTCAAAATGTTTAACTTCTCTCTAGTTCTTTGAATACTGCATTTCTTGGCTCCGGCGGCCCCCTTCGGCGCGCGTTGTCATGGATAAATACTTTTCAATGATTTTGTATATATATAGTCGTTGAATGACATGAGCGTAAGTTGCATTGAATTTAAAAGTTTTGAAACTTTATTGGGTTTGCTACGACTAAGTGATCAAGAAATCGTTATACTTAGATATTGTTGGAATAACTAAAATTTTGCCTTGTCTTTTAGGTCTGCTTCATCACTATCACTTTTGCGTTCTTCATCAACAATTACTTTTTTGGTAAAAAAGAGTGGGTTTATCAACAATTGTCTTTGTTGACCCTCTTCCAATGCAGTTATCAATTGGAAGTTTAGAACCGAGCCAAGTAGGAAAATTGATGGTTAGAGACATAAGTTAGTGGCACAAAATTGGACACATGCCATAATGTCTTATTGTCTTTATTTTTCTTCACAAGCTTCACTTCTTATGTTCAAAGATAACTTTTTATTCTAATACAACCATCACTAAACCTCATAAATTTTTTTGTCCTCTTGGTTCTCTTAATTGATTTTAGCAAATGCTCATTTCAAAAGTTTATACTTTTTCAGTTTCGAGATATGGGTATTTCTATGTCAGTATCTCATTGTCAAAGTGGAAATTACACAGACATAATCATAGTTATTTTTATTCATAGTTATTTTTATTTTGCTTTCCAATTCTGGTATCATATCGCAGTGAGAAAATTTGAAGCACATTTCCTTTGATTCTTCCTACAATTTATTGGTTCATGTTTGATTTTTAAATTGCAATTTATGTTTCCTTAGATGATTAGACTTTAAAAATCTAATTAGATAATGGTGTCATACATATATATTGTAAACCCAGTAAAAATTCAAATTGTATTGTGCTAATATATGTTGGAATAAACTTGTCTCATTTGATTGAAAATGAAAAAGGAACATACGAGGTAGAAGATCCAAGGCTTGAAATGGAGAGAAGAGCAACCACCGTAAAAGGAAGAAAATGAAGATTGTTTATTAGTTTTGTGTGAAGCACGTGTTTAAAATAAAAAAGAAATATTATATATTATATATATATATATGAAGAGGAAATAATAAATTCTCCAACTTTTGAATAGAAATTTTCCATTATTTCGATAAAAATTTCTATAAATATGTATGCTCATATGAGAATGATAACACACATATCAATATATAATCCTTACAATTGAGATTATGTGCTAATTATTTGAGAGTAAATTTCAGGTTTTCTTTCAATCACAAATCTTAACATGGTATTAGTGCTAATGTTGATATACAAGATCCTAGCAACCTAAACACCACAAAGATCACAAGAACCACAAGAAAATTTATTGCAGAAGAAACCACTAGTAACCAAAAAGAAATCTATCACATGAGAAGATGCAGAAAAACACAACATAAATCATTCATGTTTTTGATGGGTAGAATTTCAGTCTTTGGGTTAAGACTTAAGAGAATGAAAGCAATACTAAAATCCATATCACATTTGGTAAATGAAAGGAAGGAGTAGAAGTCAAAGATCAGCTTGATTTGGCACTACTTTCATAATGCTTTGAGTGAAGAAATTCTTGGAGAATTTGTTCCTGATGACCGAATCAGCAAAATCTGCTTGGTCTGCATACATACAGAATACAAGAGGACACCCAAAGACATAACAAATAGGGCTACAACATGCTAATATATTTGTTGCCATATTAAAGTTTGTCATGTGGATGTAGCGGCTACACTGTCTCCCGAGTTTGCAGTGCAACAACCTAACTTTAAATGAAATCTGATGTCGATTGCTGTTGGAGTGTTACTTCTTGAGATTATAAGCTGCAGGAAGAATAGCACCTCTATAAGATAGATGATGATGCACGTGACCTGATTACATATGGTACTTTAAAGCAGTCACTTTTCAATTAACTCATCAATTAATGATTAAAGGCTGTGTGGCGTAACTGAATGGTTGATTAATAATTATAGGCTTTAAAAGTGGAGCGTGTCCTGGATCGTACGCGGTTTTCTCTCCAAAGTGATCCACTTCCTGAACTTTGAGTTGTACCAGAGCGTCTTTCGGAGCCGCGTCTATGGCCACTTTGTCGCTAATTTCGCTGACTTTCGCCATAACGTTTTGAACCATTTTATGAAGTCGCGTAGAGATTCGTCCTATCCTTGGGAAAGGCTTCAGAGGCGACGTCAGAGGTTTTTCGATCTATGAACATAGAGTACTGTTTGAGAAACTCCAAAGCGAGTTGGTGGAAGCTTCCAATTGAATAATCCCCTTTAGGGAGGAGAATTCAATTCGAGCGCTGCCCCTCGGAGGTTTTCGACGAAGAGGCCGGGGACATTCGCCGGCTTCCGTCTCTTTCAGGTTTCTCTAAACTTAGCTCTTGCCCATCATGATCTGCTAAGGCCTGTCAAGTGTGCCTTGGCATCGGTTGTACCGTGTGTGTCACCTTGCATCGTTCCAGCGGGTCGAAACTCGCCAGTCTCAGTGCCATGCGAGTTGTGCAAAGGGCGTTTACCAAGCTCTTCGCAGTTAGTTGACTCGATCTCTCTGTGACCGGTACTAGTAAGCATGCATGGATTTGAGAGTTACCTCCCATAACCTCGCTACATGTTTTCCTGAGGACGATCGCGGAGATCAGCTGGATCTCGGGACTTTTTACTGGCGGATTTCCGATCTTGTCAGTAGTTGCCGGCGAGCTTTTTCCCTCTCAGCCAATTCTTCTGGTTCGTTCCCGAAGATGGCCTCTTTCTTCTTCTGGTCTAGGATCCTCCTGGAAACTGGGATTCTTCCAGGAGAAAAGCGCGGCTCCCTTGTACGACGTGGATGCACGGTCCGGTCTGTCCGTGTGGGTTCGGCTCGAATTCACCTTCTCTTTTTCTTCCTAAATGGGAGGAAGATCCGCTGATTTTTCCGTGCCAGCGCAGGAGTGTTTTCGTCGGGATATTGTCCAGATGGTTTTTCCTGCACGTTCCCGTATCGGTCCAAGGGAGTTTCGAAATCGAGCCTCCTCCCACGGATCCTCGTTGCTCCACGCGGAAGAACGGCCCTGGTTCTCGCTGTTAGGGTTTCAACCTGCTTAGGGAGGGAGTTCATGACCT